>PVJL010010296.1:0-50503 GCA_004026885.1 Lyroderma lyra | reverse complement strand
TGTGTGTGTGTCTGTGTATGTGTGTGTGAGTGTGTGTGTCTTTGTGTGTGTCTTTGTGTGTGAGTGTGTCTGTGTGTGAGTGTGTGTGTCTGTGTGAGTATGTGTGTGTGTGTGTGTGTGTGAGTGTGTGTGTCTGTGTGAGTGTGTGTCTGTGTGTGTGAGTGTGCATGTCTGTGTGTGTGTATGTGTGTGTGAGTCTGTGTGTCTGTGTGAGTGTGTGTGTGTGTCTGTGTGAGTGTGTGTGTGTATCAGGTTCCATTTCCAGGTTAGATTCTGAGCTAACACTGGCTGAAGATAAGGGAAGGACCAATACGTTATGGAGTGCTGACTGTACCGCAAACACCATACTGGGTGTTTCACTCGCATTGTGTCACTTTGTCTTCAAAGTCCACGTAAGGGAGTTACAATTGTGCAGTGTGAAAGTGTGAAAAATTAAAAAGTGAAAGAAAAATGAGGAAAATTTAAATCGGCTTCGAAGGCCGGCTCTCTTTTCAAAACCCCTGCAGGCTTGAGCTGCGCATTTCCTGTGCCCTCCGGTCCCAGCGGTCTTTGCCAGGATTTCGCATGGTGGGCTTCATCTCGTCATCTGGGTCCCTCCAGATTTCCTGTGGTCGGGGAGGGCTCTTCCCTGTGGCAGGCTGGCTCCCTCCCAGCCATCCTTTCCTGCCTCATCCTGGGTGTTTTGTTGTTGTGTTCATGCACATTCCATAACAGAAAGGGTTTGTGTGCTTATTGCTTATTACGTCTTTCTCTTCCCACTTAGGTGCACAGCTATGAGCCGGGGTCTTGAGTGTCCTAGTCCCTTCATTATCTCCAGAGCTTAGAAGAATCTCTGGCCAAGAGTGATTGGTTAGGAAGTACTATTTCGAGTTAATCAAAAAGTCTTTCAGCTGGAGATACTGATGGTCCAAAAAAAAGAAGTCACTCCCCACGACCATGGTCATGGGCATGGCAGGGCTGGGTCAGGAATCCAGGAAACGGCTGTAATGGGCAGCACTTACAGAGTGCGGTCACTCCTGTGCCACTCCCAGGTTGCTCTGGGTGTGCGAACTCAGCAAACCCACACTGCAGCCCGGGGGTGTTCTAGTTCCCCTTTCACGGCTGAGCGAGGTGAGGCAGGGAGGTTCACGGACTTGCCCAGAGTCTCCCAGTTCCTTGTCAGCCCTCTTCCTGTCTCCTGTGCCGCCCCCCGGGCTGTAGCTCCTAGAGCACCCCTCACTCTCATTCGACAAGACCAAAGCGTGAATGCGCTTCAGTCCGCCCTTTTCTGCCCAGGTGAAGGAGAGGCGTGCTGGAATACACACATTTTCATTACCCAGGTAGGGTTCAGCCACTGACCCCGTGACCTTAGTCTGCTTAGCTGGACGTGCTCCATGGCTGTCAGTCACTGCGTGACTGGGGACAGAGTGTTTATTTCGGGATCAGGAGAGCTGGGTGGCTGATGCGTTCATTGCTTTATGTTACCTTGAACCTGCCCACGATTTCTGGTGGCTGGTAAGGTATCATTCCCCCTTTTCTGAGGAGGAAGCTGGGAACCACAGAAGCCTGTGTGTACTCGGGCTGGCTTCCGGTTCAGTTCTACATGAGTGTTGGATTTAAATCTGGATTACGAAGACTGGAACGGGGTCTGAGCAGGTGCCACCAGGTAAATAGTCCTGACGCCATGGAATTCTGGGTTCCATTTACCCCTGAGCTTCCACTTACTCGTCTCCAGAGTGGAAGTACTCATAAGACCCACCTAATGGCAACGACTCAGTGATGTCTTTGTGTAAAGTTCTTAACACAGTGCCAGTGCGTCGTGAGAACACATCTGTCTTGAGGGAAGAAGACTGGTTCTGGAGACCAAGGAGACTTCTGTTTCACTCTCCATGCTCCCAGTTGGGACTCATATAAATGAGGAGGTGGGCAAGGGCAATGGACAGGGGCACTGTGCCCACTTGCTGGTGGGAGAGTGGCAGAGGGGTTCCTGACACCGTGGAGAGGAAGAATTCAGCTGGAGAAAGTCTGGGTGTGGATTTCAATTCATTCACCAGTCATGTGACTTTCAGAAAATCACTTAACTCCTCTAAGGCTCAAAGTTCAAATTTAAAGCAGAGCTGGTGCCTATATAATACGATTGGTGACAACGACGTGAGGCAACATATGCAGAATGTGTAGCATAGGCTCTGGCTCAAAATTATTGGTAAAAATACTGACCAGTGACACTAGTGCCTTTAAAATAAAAATTCATTAAGTGGAAGCACCAGTCGTGCCTCTGCTGTTGACCTTCGGCCAGAGACACTTGCTTTCTTACTTGCTTAATTCCTGTTCCCAAGTCTGTTAGTTCAAGGCACAACCAAGACCACATCCTAACAATTGCCTCCTGGGAGTGTTGGTTATATAATCACATGGATCTGTCATATTGGCATCTTCAGTTACTTTAGAGGTAGCTCTGACTTGACCATATTCTTGTTCAACTGTCTTAAGCAAATTAATTAGCTTTGTGGGGCCCCTGATGCCATTAATTCATGGTCTATAAAACCTCAGACCTAATTGAACTTTTAAATATTATATCTTTACTACCTGATATAAGTGTCTTTTAAATTATCAGAATTGCTGTAGTTAATGCCTTATTGAATAGCTACATGTATATGGAAGCATAAAAATTTTTCAAGATTGCAAAGCAATCAAGACCCAGATTAAAACAAAGATGATTTTATATCTCTTTTATTATAACTTTAAAAATACCAAAGAGTTTGATTATACAGCAAGACGCCATGTAGAGCTCCCATATTTCTAGCTTGCAAAGAGTAAGTGTGGTCCTAGGGCGGTACCTGCTATCTGAGAGTTAACCAGTGAATATTCACTAACTGAAATATATGAACACAGAAATGTGATCTTCCAAACCACAAAGAAATAGCACTTCATACCTGGTTAGGGTGGCCGGAATCCAAAAGACAGGACCACACGTGTTCATAACGATGTTAGACATTGGACACCAAAGAGTGAGTCCCTTTGGAAAGCCGTCTGGCAGTGCTCTGGAATCCCATGCCAAGGTACAGCCCCAGGAGAAATAAAAACACGTGTTCACGTAGAAACATCGACACGAAAGTTCGTAGCAGCATTGTTCATAGTGTTCCTGGGTTCCCAAAGTGGAAACAAGCCAGATCTCCATCAGCTGGTGACTGGATGGATGAAATGTGGTCGAGCCACATAATGGAACGTACCTGTCAATACAAAAAGAAGAAAGCACGGATATTACACGCTAAACGTAGATGACCTTGGAGCATGTTATGTTAAGTGGAAGAAGCCAGACACAAAAGACCACATATCGTATGATGTTGTGTATATAAAATGTCTAGAATAAGCAAACTTTTAGACACAGACAGAAATCAGTAGGTGCCTTGGGCTGTGTCGGGGAAGGAGAGTGGAGAGACTGAGATTTGGCCTGGAGTTCCTTTTGGGGTGATAAAAATGTTCCCAAATTAGATTGTGATGGTGGTTGCCCAAGTCTTTATGTTAAATCTATTAAAACCCCTGTAATTGCAGTTTACATGCATGAAATATATGGATGTGAGTTATATTAATATCTCAATAGAACTACATTCATTTTATTAACATATCAAATTATAAAAAATAATAAATAGAAAGTAATTGCAAACCAATTTAAAAGGCCACAGGTGGAATAGCTTGAGTATCAATATTAAAATGAATGAATCATAATGATACTTTAAAGCACTTATTGATTTGCTTTATGGAATATTCAGAAGCCAACTAATTATTCTAAAAATAGGTACTGGAAAAATCAAGCATTTAACCTGTCATTTCTGTTCAAACAGTATCTCAGAGTAACCCAGTCATTGATAAAGAAATGCCTCCCCCTGTAGACAAACCCAGCTAATTAAAGGAAGATGGAATTATAGAGTTATAATACCAATGTTCTACATGCTCTTAACAAAACAACGAATATAAGCAATGCTCATCAATGGCCGCAAATACGCTAAAAAGAGGAACCACTACTAATTAGGGGCCTTCCGATGGAAGTATGTAATAGTATCTGTTTTTGTTGCCAAAACAAACTGAAGCTCTGAACAGAGAATACAGTCAATGTCATCATGGAGACGCAAACACAATACAGAATGTGGGTTTTCTACTGGACAGACCACCCCGTTTCATCAAGAAATTAATTGCAAGGGGAAAGAAATTCTTGATTGAAAGAGAATTAAGTGGCATATCAAAATGTAATGTGTGGGACTTGATTGGATTTTGATTAGGAAAAAAACAACTGTAAATATATATATTTGACTATCAGAAAAATTTCAACGTTGACGGGGATATTTCATAGTATTAAGGAATATTGTTAATTTTTTGTACAATAATGGTATTATGGTTATGTCTTTAATAAGAGTCCTTATCTTTCAGAGATACATATAGAAGTATTTATGGATAAAATTATATGATGTCTGGGATTTGCTTTAAAATAAGCTGGTGGCAAGGTGAGTTCAGTGAGAGTATAGATAAGAGAAGAATGATCATGAGTTGATAATTGTTGTAGGTGTGTGATGGGTGCATAGGGGTTCATTATACCCTTCTCTCTACTTCGAATACATTTGAAATTTTTCATGATCCAAGTTAAAAATACATGCATTTATAATATTCATCATCATTTATCCAAGAGTGCATATAAGCTAAAGATACACATTAAGCACATTAGGTAAATTGCTTATTGGAGAATGGGTAAAGAATTAGAGTCATGTATATGAATAAAAGAGAGTGATAAAACATAAGGAAGGGATTTGAAGGGACCAATGATAATTATGTGACATGAAATGAAATGAGGAATGTGATTCATCGACCCACTTTACCTGAGGTCCAGAGAGGAAATAAGCCAGAAAAGGCAAAGCTGGCTTACAATAATGGCAGTCTTACTTGCATTCAAATATATTTCCTTCACTTGGACAGAAAGTTGAGGAGAAACATCCAGGAATTATGCATTCATTCACCCATGGGTCACCTTGTACTCATCTATGACTGGCAAAGTAAAAGTAAAATTAAAAAACAAAACAAAACATAGGTTATATGCTCTAACCAGTTGGTCTGACCAGTTCGGTGTTACGTAAGCCTAGTTAAAATTTTCTCAGTTACATTTCATCAAGGTACTGTAAGCTACACAGTGGTTTTATAGATTATCAGAGAAATCCACTTAGGCTCTAAGGATTTTTCTAATGGTAATAATAACTATTAAGTAGGAGCCACAGCTTCTCCTAGTTCATTATGGAAAACCACATTAAACCCAAAGTTAAGACAGTCCTGCCAGTATTTTGTGTCCAGTTTTGCATGTGGAGAAGTCACTACCTGTCCCTTTCTGGAGCTCATCTTAGCATTGTGAATGCATTTTGTAGTCATGCCCTGTATCTCAGCTGTGATGCTGATGGGAGTTCATGTTGAACCTACTATTTGGTCAGGACCCAAGTGAACTGGTGAGCTCTCAACAATACTCTACAGAGCCCGTGCCTGAAATCACCTTAATTTAAGGTTTCTTTCCACTAACGCTATATACACCTGGGTAGCATCAGAAATTGTGAACTTAGTCCTGGGTAAAAAACTACTGTCTATGACTACTTCTTCTGTACCTTCTTAGCTTCACTTTCAAAATACTAGAATCTCTTGAATGTCATTTAAAAGAAGATCTGCTTGGTTTTCCATGGAATAGTGTAGTGCAGGAGAATTTTCATTCTTTTTTGTTTGTACTAGCATTATAAAGGTGTTGAAGGGCAGAAAAAGTAGGTGGCAAATGTACAAGTTGTTGGGAAAAGGCAATTCCAATAAAATTGAGCAAGATAAAAGAGTTCTATTGACTCATGTAAACAAAAGTTAAGAAATCAATATGGTTTAGCGCGGCAGGATTTCGCTGTCCAGATACCGTCATCAAGAACCCATGCCATGGTTCATCTTTCTGCCGTGTTCTGGACTCTTCTTTCCTTGTAGTGGGAAATAGGTCCTTTTAGCTTAAAACCCCAGGGGAATCCCACCTCCCCAGTCTATGTGTGAGCTTAACTCAGGTCTGATGCAGTGCTTTGTTAAAGACTGGCTTTAATAGGTACTGTAGCTACTATATGTACGATGAGAAAAATTACCCAAGAGGGCGTGCTTCCAGTGTTTCCTCCTTCTCCCGCTCCCCCAGGAAGCCCCTTCGTTGGCATGGAGTTGACCACCTTTATGAGACTGATAAGGGTAAGACAAGGCAGAGAAGCAGCCCTGGTGATTCAAGACAGGAGGGTGAGTCTCTTTCTAGAAGAAAAATCATAAAGCTACTTCCAGAGAAAAGCAAAGGTCTTGATGGTGGTACGATGGGGTAAGAGAGAGGCATGTTGGAGTCCAGATATTCACAAAGGGGATTTTTTTCATGTAACATATTATATAAGCTCTGCAAGAGCAGGGACTATACCTTTATTAGCAGTTATATCACAGAGAACACAGTGATAAATGAATGCATGGGTAAAGGTAGCACGACAAAACCGAAAACTAGTGGCTGCTGGATTACTTGGGCCTTCCAGAGAAGGGCTGTCCCAAGAGAATTAAGAAGTTTTGCTGTGACTTGGTGACAAAACTTTTTCTTTTTTTTTGAGGGTGTAAGGGCTCACCCCTCCCTACCCAGCAGTCTCTATGTGGCTTCATTTGTATGTCCTTAGTTATAGGACTTCAGCTAGATTTCAGGCAATTCTCAATAATGGTTGTTCTGTAGTTTAGATGTAATTTTGATGTGGTTGTGAGAGGAGGCAGGTGTAGCATTCACCTACTTGGCCATCCTGACCAGAATGCAAATGCAAAACTTAATTCTTTCTGATGCCTCTTCAAGAAAGTACAATTAGGAATGAAGACTTTCGAAATCAGGTTAGTGTCTGTTCTTTTTTTTTTTTTTTGGTAGGTGGGCAGTAGAGTAGGACCAAGAAGCTAGAGATTTACTCATCTTCAACACTCACACACACTTCGATTCGAGGCCTTTATCCACATTTACGTTATAGTTGTACCGTTCAATTGAAAAACAATGACGGCACACACGTGAAAATTACAGACCTCTTTCCCCTTGCATACCCCTGTCACTCATCCTCACCACTTCCATTTTCAGCACAAGCCATCTCTGTAGCATCAGGGAGGTCACGGATCTTTGTTGAATCTTAAGTCCCAACCCTACAAAACGAAGCATTGGTCCAAATAATAGGCAAGTTTAACCAATACATGTACTTGAATGCATTGTGATGATGTCCATTTCTCTCAGGGGGTCTTTTAGAGGTAAACTACATGCCTATCATCAGCACACACCCATTTGAAACACTGAGTTAAATGAACTATTTCAATTGAGTCACCAGCATACAACTATTTTTTATCTGAAAACTCAAGATGGACAAAGTGGAGATGGGCATTTAAATGTTGGTTCCTCTACGTCTGTGTGCTGCTTTAGCAAACTGCCATAGACTGGGGGTGGGTGGTGGGTGGGGGGGGTGGCTTATAAACAGCAGGACTGTATTTTTCACCATTCTGGAGGCTGGGCAGGCTTGGTGTCTGTCAAAGGGCTGTCCGGCAGGTTGCAGATGGCTGAGCTCTCCCTGTGCCCTCACGTGGTGTCGGGGGCAAAGTAGGGCTCTGTGTCTCTTTAACAAGGGCACTGGTCCCTTTCGTGAGGGCTCTGCCCACATGACCTAATCACCTGCAAAGGCCCCACCTCCATGTTTCGTCCCATTGGGAGGGAAGGCTTTCCACGTGTGAATTTTGGGAGGACACGAACATTCGTTCTGTAACATTACACTGTTCTACTTCATGACATTTTCTGCATGTAAAGAGTCAGATGTGTGCTTAGAGCAGGGACTAGCACAAGGCAGCTGGGGGACAAGTTGTCCTGAGGTGATCTTTGAGGAGCCGTGAGCTTTTCAGATGAATGGTTTTGACAGTTTGTAAAGAGTTAATAAAATAATATTTTTGACACTTGAAAATTATATGCAATATATATATGTGTGTATATATATATATAAAATAATTTTACTGTCCATAAATAGAGTTTCATTGTGACACAGCCACCCTCATTCACTCGCATCCTGTCTGTGGCTGCTTCCATGCTAGGAGGCAGAGCTGAGGCATGATGGCACCTGGGTCTGCTGTCCTCAGAATCAAACACGGTTCCTACCTGGCTACTTACCGACGATTTGCTTTCCCCTGAATTCTATGCAAACCCAAAGGAGCTTTGGCCAAAAGGAAAAAGTGCACGAATCAGCTGGTCTGAGGGCCTGGAGACCAGAGGGAAAACATAATTAGGAAAGTCTGATGTAAAAGGCACGCGACTTCAGGGTCTGTGTGTGTGTTTCTGCCTGAGAACTGTGAAGATCTTCCGCCCATAGGCTGTAAAGGCAGCAGCGTCTGCCAACACTTGCCTGAAGCTGAAACTGAAGATTTGAGACAGCCCTGAAGGTGTTTCTGACTATTCCCCAAATATCTGATCTTCAGATGCACTTGGGGCATTCCCACAGGTCAGAGTGCTTTTGTGCTTGGGCAGTGAATTCATAAAAAGAGTTACTAAGACAATAATCATAAGCGTGTTTACTGTGCAGTTTGGAATTGCAGAGAATTCTGAGGTTTCTTGAAGGTGGTGGAGAGAGAGAGAGAGAGACTTACATCCCAGGCAAGGGGAAATGGAATGGATGGAAACGAGGAGCAGTTGAAAACGAACAGGCCAGCTAGAACTGACTAGAGGAATTACTCTATGGGAAGAACAGAAGATGTGCCTTGAAAAGCAGGCATTCAACAAATGTGAAAATATTCAAATACCAAAATAAGCGACTTACGCTGAGCGAGCCAAGGGAGCCGTTGATGACTTTCAGGCATGTTACCTGATGATGTTTGAGTAAGTGTGTTCAGTGAATGTGCCCTTTAAGCCTCTGGCTCATCCTCAGGATTTACCTTTTGCCTGCCGGCTAGAATCAATCTGTTTATCCACCACAGGCTCGGGAAGGAAGCGTGAAGTAAGGAAGCGTGGAAATTGTCATTTTTTTATAGCCTGTCGACGACCTCTCTGCTGAAATGAAACAAAATATTATCAGTGAGTGACGGTGCAATATTAATGAGATGATGCATTTGTTAAAAAGTATAATGAACAGTATACATATAAAGGATTATTACTATCATCATAATCATTACAATAATAATTACTGTGTTGTAACCTTCTGTGTGGAGGAGCTGGCATGCAGTGTGTGCCCTCCTGTGTGAGCTTTAAACTTTTTTTGAGTTACGATCAGTTAAGATTTGGCAACTCGGACCTTCCAGCCTGGAACTTATTAACCTCACTAATGCAATTGATCTAAAAGCTCGTAGTTAAAGTGATAACATGCCTTGGAACCAACAGCTGGTATTCTGACATGAGGGATCAGTACTGTTAAGTTAACCTGGGGAGTCCAGGAAGCAGAAAACATTCTTGTTTCCTTTCGGAACCAATTGTCCTCTCAGTGGGAGGTGGAGGAAGGAGTCAAATTCCTCCTTGGCCCATCTAACCTATAATTCCAACATTTAGGGCTTTCAGCTCACCTGCAGGGAGGTGGTTTTCTAGCAAAACAGAACATAAACTTCCAAGCTCTGTTTTGTTTGAAAAGGTCAGTAGAAAAGATAATAGCTATGTCTTGTTTGAAGAGGAGAGAGAGGTGGATAATCTTAAGTAGGAAGAGACACACAACACAACTAGCAGAGAAAAATTCTACCCTTGTCAGTCGTGATTTATTAATTACACGAGCTAAAGCAGAGGTGCAGCGAAGAAGGCTCTGTGTTCACTGCAGCAGACGTGGTGGTGCCAGCAAACAGAGCAAGTCCAGAGGAGGAGTGTTGTTCGTTGAGCTTAGAACCACATGCACCCACACTCTACTGGTCTTGCCGTTTTGCCAGTTCAAGTGAAGCACAGAAACCTCACCTCCCATTCAGTCCCTTTACTGTCTCCCATTTATGATAGAATCATCTTGAATAGTTTCTCTACATACTTTTGGAACCACATCAGACAGGTATAATTTTTGCTTCCATGGTCCAACATAATTTAGAAAGCGATAGGGGAGAAGTGTGATGGATTCCATTTAGCACTTATTTCTGCTTACTGGGTTCTTCCTCATATCCCAAAGTTCCTTTTGTCATTTCCTTTCTGATTAGATGACATCCTTTAGCCATCCTTTCAGGGTAGGTCTGCTGGTGGCAAATTTCCTTGGTTATTCTTCCTCTGAGAATGTCTTGATTTCCCCTGCGTTCCTGAAGGATCATTTTTTGGGGCAACAGTCTGTGTTGTCAGCTATTTTCTTTCAGCTTTTGAAAAAGGTTGTGCCACTTCCCTCTGGCATCCATGATTTCTCATGAAAAATCCAGTCATTTAGGTCATTTCCATCTCTATGTAAAGTGTCCTTTCTCTCGCGCTGCTTTTAAAGTTTTCTCTTTGCCTTTAGTTTTCAGAAATTGGACTGTCATGTGTCCTGGACTGGCTTGCTTTGGGTTTGTCCTCTTCAGAGTTAACCCAGCTGTCAGCAACTACAAGTTTGTGTCTTTTGCCAAATTTGGAAAATTTTCAGCCATTATTTTTTAAAGTATCTCTTAATCAACCATTTCCTACTCTCTTTCTGAGACTTAAATGGCATGTACATAGGATATTTTAGACAAGCCTCTTCTCCACCCCCCATGTCTACTCTATTTGTGTTGTTCAGATTGTATAGTTTCTATTTTTCTTTCTTCATGGTTAGTGATTTTTTCCCTCTTCTCTCTCTATCCTGATATTGAGTCCATTGAGTTTTAAAATATTTTGGCTATTGAAATTTTTAATTCAAAAATTTTTATTTGACTCTTTACATATTCTTCTTCATTGCTTGCATATTTACTTCATTGTGGAAACTTTCTATTTGAAATAAGTTTCTAACGTGTTACTGATCGCTAATTGAAGTCGTTTTGCGACGGCTGCTTTAGTATCTTTGTGGAATAATTCTACCATCCTGTCATCTTGGTGTTGGCATATGGAATTGCCCCTTTCATTCAGTTTTTAACTCATTTTTCCTGCCCAGCATCCACTCCAGTGATCCACTCCTCTTCATTCTTCAGGCTCTGAACTTTATACCCTGTGGGATGCTCTTCCTGACACCCACATGCAAGTTTGGGATCAGTGCCCACTCCAGGCATTGAGCCTGACTCCCTGCTATCAAAGCACTTACCAGACTGTCTTGTATTTCGTGCAGGGTGATCTGTAACCCCCACTTGCCTGGAAGCTCTGCGGCCTTCACTGTTGTGTCCTATGTCCAGAACTGCTCCTGCAAAACACTGAGCACTCCACAAGTATTTGTTGAGTAACTCTTGTTTGGTTTTGCTTTATTTTTACAGTAAGCAGATTGCACGTGATCTTGGGAATGAATGTATGGGCTTTTGAACAAAGACTGGGCTTGATGGAAGGCAGAGAGTAAGAGACCACAAATATAGGATTTTTCCTATGCGTTTACACTATTCCCACCACAGTATGAGTATGTGAGTGTCTTGGGGTGGGGGCCTTTGTGATGGTGTCTCGATGTCCTGGTATCTCCTCATGTGCCCTCCCTCCTGCCCAGAGACCCCACTCCTGTGTCTTATACATGGAAGATGCTCTACAAATGCTGCTTTAATTGAATTTGATTTGTTTGAATTGTATGTCTACCCAGTAATATCCTTTGATATGCCCTCGGCAAATTTAGCCTGAATCACTGGCAGTAAGTTGACTTTAGCCACTGGTCTGAGGGAGAATGTGTTTTAGGTCAGAACAAGGTAAAATACATTTGACTTTTCAGTTGCTGCTAGAGATGCTTTCTTCTAAAAATAAACAACAAAACTGGGGGCCCCAGATAAGGCCAGGATGAGGGTGTGGCGAGGAAGGCACTCACCCGGGAATGCAAAACTTAAGGGCTGACAAATACTCAGTCACCAAGACGAATGGTATTTAGTGCAATAGTTTATACAATCAATGCTACTAAAAAGTCACGACGAACAAGTGAAGTTTGAAGTGGAGACAATCGTGGCTGTTTCACTGTTGTGCGGTGGGAACAGTCCTTTCAGATGAGCCTGTGGTTGGTTCCTGGGCCCGCTGGGTCATTGTAACCCCAGTGGGTACACTTATGGGGGCTGACAATGGCTCGTGAACAGATTAGGCAATACAAGGCCTTGTATGTAACGATGTTTTTTATTCTAAATGTCTTATTAACATATTTTCACTGGGTTCTAAATGTAAGCAGTGTCTTGGAAAGGTACACAGAGGTGCACATTTGATCTCTGCTTTCAAATCCATGAGGCACTGGAAATACCCATTAGGTGTCATGTTGTGAGGACCAGACAGCCAGTTTCCTTGAACCTCATGGCTTGGGGTCCTTGGATTCAAGGACAAGATCCTGGCTTGGAGGGAGAAGGCACAAGGGGTCCCCCAGCCTGGCCAGCTATATCCACGGAAAGGGCCATACGGCCACACAGAGGGCACCACCTGAAGCAGCGGTGGTCCTACAAGCAAAGGGGATGGGAGTGAGTTTCCTCCTGCGTGCAGCTCTCCCTCTAACATCTCCGCACACCGCACATCCAAGGTCGTCCGTACACATCCAAGGTCATCCGTACACTGCATGGGGGGAGGGGTGACTGTTTGCATCATGGAAGCTGGGATTGTGTATATTTTAGATGCTTTCTTGAGATGTCAGTGGTAATACCTATGTGTCTACCTGACTTATAAATTATTACCCACACATTTCAAGGCTCTGTGCTCACATCGGGAGGTGGCCATGGTCTCGGATTTGTATTTGCCATTAGCCTTCTGCTAATGATGAGAGGGCTTCATCCGCAATAAGTAAGAGGGGTTGGCAGATTTTACAATATACCGGGCATCATTTGTACATAGTCTTTGACAACTTGCATTTTTTTTTCATTTGGCATTAGGAAAGGTGTATGGTTTATACACGTAGCTCAGGCTCATTTATTTTTCACTTCTCTGTAATATTCCACCGTGTGACTGCCCCCCAATTTCTTTATCCGTTCTCCCATTGTGAGGTTTTTGATTGCCCCTCATCTTTTCTGGTCTGCCAGTGTGGCTGCAAACATCTTTAAATACGTCTCCTTTCCGGGGTAACGACTCAGACAAGAAGTACTGAGTCGTGAATAGTCACACCCGTGGTCTTAGTAGGTGTCGCTAACTTGATCTCCCAAGTGGTTGTGCCCGTTTACAGCGGTGCCGGCAGTGCCTAAGAATTTCCCTTGGGCCTGTAAGTGGTATTCAGGCTTTTTAAGGTTTCTGTTCACGTGTTGAATAGAGAGTAGTATCTCATCTCAATTCTACTTTGCATTCTCTGTTTACAGTCAGCTTAAACCAAAATGTTCATTATTTATTTGTATTTCTTTCTCCATAAATTTCATATATGTGTTCAGGTATGTAATCTATTTTTCTTGTTGATTGTTTTTATTTTTCTTACTGAGTATTAGAAAATTTTTTTATTCTGAATACTAATTTTCTAACCCATCGTTAGTACATAAAAATATATTCTAATCTGTAGTCTGTCTTTAGACTTTTAAAATGTCTTTTGATGAACAAATATAGTTCTAGCGTAGTCAAATAATTGACATTTATTACAATTTGTCTTTTATTGCATTTTAGTTTAAAATTATTCTCTACCCTCAAATATAAATGTAGTTATTTATATTTCCTTCTAAAATATTTAAAGTTTTTTGTTCATACCTTGGTCTTTAATTCCCACTTGCATGTGTGTGTTTATTCAATTTCATCTTTTAAAATGATAATAAATGGTCCAAGTGCCATTTGCTGCAAGTACAATTCATTCCCAGGTGCTGAACTGCAAAATATGTCATTCTGGGATTCCCTTTCCTAGTCCACTAATCTCTTATTTTCGGGCCAGTGCTGCACACTCTTAATTCCCATACCTGCCTGTTCAGGAACGAATTACGTCACCTTCTCGGGGGTTTTGGCTGTGTTGGTACTTAGTCCTTCCATGTAAATCCCATCAGCAGTTTGCCAAATTACAACAAAAACCCTGTTGGAATTTGTGTGAAATGGCATTAAATTTTTTTAATGCAAGTGCATTAAATATTTATTAATTTGGAGACATTGCACATCTCTTTGCTAACGAGCCTCCCTGTCTACACACAGGGCCTCTCCGTTGTTTAGGCTTTCTCCTGTGGTAACCTGTCAGTAGCCATTGATGATTTCACCTAAAAATTCTGAACTCTCATTAGAATTTTTCTTACGCATTCATAATTCTGTACCTTTTTGCATTTTATTTTTGGATGTTGCTGAATGATTTTGGATGATTTTATAGAGATCTCCTATGTAGCAACCTTGTCAAACTCTTTATACACATATATGACAAAATACATCCATGATCCCTCCCTTCTCCTGGTCATTTCCTGCTGCCCTGTTCATAGCAGAACAGTGGAAATTGTTGGCTTTAGAGCAAGGTTGGTACCCTGGAGTAGGGGGCGGCGGGGGTCCTCATTCTGCCATGTGATCGCAGCATTGAATACCGGAGGAAGTTACGGACTCCCTCTGAATTTTAGGGTCTTTTAGTTATCTTACCTCAAAGATATCAAATGGATATTAAGTATCATTTATTGCACAAGCAGAAAATACACTAATAAATGTAAAATGTTTGCCACATAATAGGTACTTCATCCATGTTAACTGCTATAATTATGATCATATTGGTTCATATTTCTACCAGATGCCTTAGTCAGTTTGGGAGTGCAAATATTTGTGAAGTTTCTTGAACTGAGGGGACATCAGTGGCGGCTTAATCCATGCCAGATTTTCTCAACCTCGGAATACTGACATTTGGGGCTGGATAATTATTTTTTATAGTGGGGAGAGCGTATCCTGTACACAGTAGGACATTCAGCAGCATCCCTGGCCTCTACTCACTGGATGCTAGTAGTAGCTTTCCCTCCTTCTCTTTAGTTGCCATAGTGACAGCCAAAAAATATCTCTAGACACTGACAAATGTCCCTTGGAGGGAAGGGGATCAGTATGCCCCTTATTGATAATCACTTCAGTCTCTCTGTGACTGTCTCTTCCTCTCACCTCTCATAGACTCCCCACATTACACGTAAAGCATTTCTCTATAATCCTCTGTGGCTTTCTCCATCCACTCTTTTCTCTGCATCGCCTTTCCCATCTTGAAAGTCACTAAGTCAGTAGTGACCATGGGGAGGAAGCCAGAGACTGCACAGATCTGGCTCCTGGGGGGGCTGTCTGACTCATGCATAAATCCACATTAGCCCCATAGTCCCCCGCCAGAGCTAGCTGGTAGGTGGGCTGCTTGCCTGTTACACCCCCATGCACCCCCTCCTGAGTTCCAATCTGAAGCCTGCTGGGCTCTGTAAACGCAACCGCCTTTGGTAAAGAACATGATCTTTCAAATTATGGAGCCCACAGTCTTTGAAGAAACAAAAACAACACTTGGACATAGCAAATCAGATTGGATACTTCGAGAATAATGAGGAGTCCAAGGAGAGGGTTTCAGAAGCCTGGAAGGAGCAACTGAAAATAATGAATTTTGAGAACAAAACATTATTCTGGAAGCAAAAGTCTAAGGTCCAGTCAAACCCTTGAGCATGTGCTTGGGACGTGTTCAGCCACTTTCCACAACATAAAACACAGGCTTTATCCTGACAGAACGCACGCGCAGTAAAGGAGGGTGGCTCTCCACTGTGGTTTTTAGTGGCACACTCCGGTCGTTGAGTAATAATTGTGAATATTTACCTCTTAAATGGAACGACTGGCCACGTCCCACCACCCCTCCTCCACCGTGCTGTCGGTCCTGGGGAGCATCTACTGCATGGAGACACAGGACATAGGGATGACTCATGTCCTCAGTGGGACCCAGTGGGAGGGAAGAAGATTTTTTTATTTGTTTTCTTTTGTTTTTTTTTTTCTTTTTATTGTTAAATGTATTGGGGTGACATTGGTTAGTACAAATTGCATAGGTTCCAAGTGTACATTCATCTATGTGTTTTGTGTTCGCCCCCCAGAGTCAGTTCTCTTCCCATCACCATGTATTTGAGACCATGTCCTTTCTCTCCCACCCCTCCCCCATACCCTCAGATCACCACTAACAACTAAACTATTGATCGTGTCCAAGAGTTTTTATTTCTTTGTTGCTTTCAGCTTTGTGTTCCACAAATGAGTGAAATCATATGGTTCTTGGTTTTTTCTGTCTGGCTTATTTCACTTTGCTTGATGGTCTCAAGGTCCATCCATGTCTTAAATTACCCTGTTTCGTATTTTCTTATGGCTGAGTAACATTAATATTTCATCATGCTACTCAGAATGGCACACAATTAAAAATTTATGCATTGTTTATTTCTGGAATTTTCCATTTTATGTTTCAGACTGAGGTTGACCCCAGGTGACTAAAATTGTGGAAAACAAAATCATGGATAAGGGGAAGCTACTATATTGTAAAGCAGCAGTCCCAGCTCTTAGAAGGGAAGGTCTATAGGAGCCTGCAGAACCCAGTCTTCCAAAATCCCCACTGTTTTGGGGTTTACATCAGAGTACCTCATCATGCTTAGTGCCCCTAGACAGGGACTCTGATTTTCCTCTCATGCAATTCCTGGTCACAAAGGTTACCAAATTCTCTAAGGAAATTTTATAAGATTAAAAAAAATTCCTGTGTTTTAGCATGAAGCTGGATTCCTAAGGTTCAGGTCCCCAAGTCGTGGACTCTACAGACTGAGGCCCAAGATGCGCGATGTCCAAAATGGGTGGTCTCTAACGTGCTGGGCGTCCTAAGACAGAACATCCTTAAGATACAGGGCTATTAATATGCAGGGTCCCCTGATACGGAGGATCCCCTACATGGAGGGTCTTCTCTCTGAGGGAGTATTATAGGGGAACTGCGGGGAAATCCCCATTTAGGGGCTTGATCAAAACACGTTGTGTTTTTTTTCTTTTTATAGGGAATCAATCAGATTCTTATATTTTGTACGGATCTTTGTGATCTTTCTCAGAAAACAGATTCAGAAGGCAATAAAACATACAAATGCCCTGTCAAAACCTCCTCATTGTCAAGATATTGATCTTTGTATTGATCTATTGAAGATTGCATGGTACAAGAGAATTTCTGTCAGTGTCCTCAGTGAGGTAAGAGTCATGATGAGCTTTTACTATTCACCCATAATTTCTTCCCAGATAAAAAAACCGAGACGGGCTCAGACCTTCCGTTTCCCATTGGTGACGGGTAGTTTCCTGCCCAACGTGATTGGGCAGCGGGTTGCCAGATAGCTGTCATGTCACCTAGGGCTGGGTCTGAGGACGTTCCCAAAGGAGCCTCGCATTTGAACCTGCAGATGATGATGCCCCAGCAGCTGGGTGTCATCCCTCGTAGGGAGGGCCTGGGAGCACAGTGAGGTCGTGGGAGGGCGGGCTGCTCTCTGTGCAGCTGGGACTCCCACCTCCTCCTGCCCTTGGACATTAGCGCTCCTGGGTCTCAGGCCTGCGGACCTGGCCTGGAACTCACACCATCCCCCACCCCGCCCCCAGGTCTCTGTCTTTCAGGTTGGGGCTGAAACTGCACCCCAGCTTCCCTAGACCTCCCTCCTGCTCACAGACAGCAGGGCGTCAGCCTGCTCAGCCTCCACCACTGTGTGAGCCAGTCTGTCCTAAGGAATCTCCTTTCGTGTATCTGCAGTCATGCGCCACAGGTGTGGCTTGTAATGGAGCTGGGAAACTCCATCACCTAGGGACACTGGAGTCACCACACCCTGTAGCACAAAGCATCACACACACGTTTGTGGTGATGCGGATGTAAAGAAACCCGCCGTGCTGCCCGTTGCATGAGAGCGTGTGGCCCATCCGGTTACGTGCAGGACACAGCACTGACAATCCCCGACTGTCCGTGGTCCGTCATCTGCCATACCATGCTTTGCCCATCATGTTAGCGCGTATTCCTTTTACAGCCTTAAGGGTTTCCTGTAGAAGATTGAGCTGTAACTGCACTGGACATAGCCGGTGTCCACCGCATCCACCGATTGTGTCATCTTCTCTTGTTCTTGATTTGTCTCATGCTGCTTTATAAATTAGTGTGGCCTAAGGATGCAGTGCTTCAAGTCTGCAGGGGCATGCAGGGATGTCGCGGGCCTTCACAGGCACCACCACTCACTCACCGACTCCCCCAGAGAACGTCAGTCCTGTCAGCTCCATCCGTGGTCAGCGGTCTGAACCAGCGTGCCACTTTGTGTCTTTCATACCCCATTTTTCCTGGACTCCCTCTGGTTTGGATGGGCTTAGATACACAAACGCGCACCTTTGTATGACAGTAGCCTGCGGCAAGTTAGTGCAACCCGCAGCCCGCAGGCTGGGCACGGCCCAGGAGGGCCCTGAGTGCAGCCCAACGCAAATTCGTGAGCTCCCCTACAACACTGTGAGGTTTCTTTGCGATTTTTTTTAGCATGTCAGCTCCCCTTAGTGTGAGTGTCTTGTGTGTGTGGTCCAAGACAGTTTGTCTTCTTCCAGTGTGACCCAAGGGAGCCACAGAGTTGGCCACCCTTGGCCTACACGACTCAGTGCAGTAACACGCTGTGTGGGTTTCCAGCCCAGGAGCAATGGGCTACACCCTATGGCCTCGATGTGCAGTGTGGGAAGTGTCCCTGCACTGTGATGTTCACTTAATGAAGAAGTTGCACTTCTCAGAGCGTGTCCCTGCACTTAAGCGGCGCACGGCCGTATCGCTGAGTGTCTGTGACAGTTTACTCTTGAATAGCGCCAGAGGGTGGGTTGCCCACACAGTCAAGTACAAGTACATCTACATAGTTCTGTGTCTCGGAAGGGCCCCGACCCATCAACGTGGCAATTTATCAATGCTGACAGAGCTCAACGACACCTGGCCAGGACTTTGCTCATCGTCCCCTCCTGAGGACGGAGCAGGCTGAGTCAGCCTGGGAGCCAGAGCCCAGAGAGTGGGGCAAGGGTCGGCATTCAGGCTGAGAGCCATGAGCCTGAGTGGGAAGGAGCTGGCCAGGTGAAAATCAGGCTGTGTGTGTGTGTGTGTGTGGGGGGGGGGGTCGTCATTAGATGAAGGAGGTGTCAGGAGGAGAGGGCTCAAGGCAAGGAAGAGCCTGGGAAATTCAAGAAATTGAAAAGTGTCCCAAGAGGGAGGAAGAAGAGAAAGCAAGGGAAGTGTGGAAGAGGCTGGATGAGGCTGGCAGAGGTGACAGGAGCTCCGTCAGGTAGGACCGTCTGACCTTCTAGCCTGGGGATGCACATGCACATTGCATCAAGTGCAGAAGGCTACCACTGGGGCGCTCTAAAGAAATGATGGGTGCAATCCAATTGCAGCCTTTCAAAGCTCGTTCTGTGGATTGGAAGAGAGGCAGAGTGGTCCTGCTGAGATGTAGCTTGGACTAGGGTGGTGACCATAGGTTTGCTATGTTATAGCACGCACACTTGTAGTATGATATGTCACAATATGATATAACGTGAATGTATGTTTGCATGAAATCAGTTCCTGTCTCCTGTGTCTGGATTCTGTGTGTATTCCTACAAACATTTTCTCTTCCCACTAGCTCCTCTCTCAAATATAAGTTCAGCCCAGCTTTATCCACAACGCAGAGAAGGCCAGCTCTAGCAGAAGGGCATTGCTACCTCCATGTGAGATTAGAAGCAGAAGAGTTCCCTGGGTCACAAAAATGGCTGCACGAGTTTTAAAAACACCCCCTTAGACCAACTTCTGCATGAAAGGAACTTGAAGAACAACCCTACCCACCACTTTGACTGAATTACCTACATATTAATAGTTCAGTAGAAAACATGAGGGCTGTCTGGGAAAAAAATCCAACCATAAATGCCTCAATTTTTCATGTTATGTGGCCAGATACTTTCTGTGACCCTCCTATATTCAATTATTCAGATTAGAATCTGAATATCATGACTTTTCTTTGCATGTAGAAATAGCCATGCACAGGGTCTTTGAAGTTTGTTTTTCTGTCTTTGGCTGTTTTCCTCCTCCTGGATGAAGTATTAGGAGAAATCTTAAGCAGCTCAAAATTATTGCATTCCAATATTTATCAATCATACGCTTTGCCATGGATAAAGCGTTAATCGAAGCTCTAGCAGGATATTTTATGGGATTTAGAAATCTTATCCTAAAGCAAACTTCATCTCGAAGATGAGCTTGTGCATGATTTGACAATATACTCCCTCCCTCACTCTAGGAGAATCCAAAGATAAATGTAAACAGAGATCAAAATGAAGAGTCATTTAAGGCAGAGAAATGCCAATGACCAGCTTGTGTTCTGTGTTGAGAGGACTAAGTTTATTGGTTTTCAAGGAAAAAAACATAACAGTGTTGCTAGAATCCATTCAATGTCTTCTAATTGAGAGAACTTTGCCCTCTGTGTTCTCTACGTATCTGTAGGTTTCGCAGCCTGGGCACTGCTGACATTTTGGACTGGGTAGTTCTTAGGTCGGTCCCCATGGAGGTGTCCTGTGCGTTGTAAGATGCTTAGCAGCATCCCTGGTCCGCACTCATGAGACACCAGTAGGCCCAGCCCTATGTCTGACCACCAAGCATGTCCCAGGCATTGCCACACGTTCTCCAGGACAGAATTGCTTCTTGTTGGAAACACGGTTGTAGGGGACATTGGAAGGGGTTTGTGCAGCCGAAGTCCGTTTCTTTTGGAGGACTTACCTCTAGTCATCAAGATAAATTCATGTGCCTGTTCTCCCTCAATGAAAGCTGGAGGGATCCTTAAAGTGTCATTTATCCACATCCTTAGTGTCTTCACCACCCCACGGACAGCCGACCCGGACACCCCAGAGAGATTCCTGGCCGGTCTGCTGGGACAGCTCCTCGGCGAGCTTCCTCTCCCACAAGGTCTGAGTCACAGTCACGGCGGGAGAGGACCTCTGCCTTGGGTCTGGTAGCTCAGCCCGGAAGGGCCAGGTGCTCTCTCTGCTGCTCCTGAGAGTTCCTTTCACCGTTTATGGGCCAGTCCCCAGTAAATCACCCCATGAAAGTTGAACAATTCCTCCTATTATAGTTTTCATGTTGAAATTATTGGCTGGTTTCTGCCTGCTCGTTGCATCCTGATGCATTATTAGTTTTTAATCGCTGACATCCTTGTCCACTAATTCTAACTTATGGATCATGCATCAGTGTTTTCCTATTGATTTTTTCCTTTTAACTGTAAATGACAATTTTCTGTTTTTTCAAATGCCTAGGTTTATTTTTTTTTATTTGTATACTGGATATTGTGGAGAATCTACTTTATAGAGATTCTAGATTCTTTATCTGCTGAAGACTGATGACTTTTGTTCCATCGTGTCATTCAGTGACTGAAAGAACTCCCTGATGTAGGTAGTGCCAGATTGCAGGTGCTGTGTTTTTACATAAACGTGGAAGTCATTATTTACCTTTTTATACATCTTTATGTTATATGTTGTGAATTTGCTTACACACTTACACGGTCTCATATAAACTTGGATATTAAATTGGAGGAGCACATAGCATTACAACAGCTCTGATTACACCCACTGTGTGGAGGACAGCTTCTATACAAGAGATTTTTCTTTACAACTAAGCCTGGTTCAAAATTCCCGTAATTCAAGACCAATTTTGATATTGTGTGATTCTGGATAAAAAGTTCAGAGAGATTAGAATTATTTCCAGTTTTGCATAAGGTTAGAGTTTTATATAATGGAATAATTCACTTTCTGCTGCAATGTAACCATGATATACTCATGTATCGACAGATACAGCAAAGTAGCTTTATTACCAAGGCTGTGTAAAATAAATTAATCTGACAACATGAGTTAGCACATTTTGGGTTTGCAGTGTCTTATTGCTTGGTATATAATATGTGATGGAGCAGAATAATTTATTATAGTTTTAAAATAATTTAATGATATTAAATAAAATTCAAATAAAACACTTGCACAGTCCTCGAAATACCTCTGCTAACAGGAACATAGTTTTAGATTCTCTCTTTGACGTGTGGTCTCTGCCACAGGACCATAACTGTCTTGAGAACAGATTCCCTATCTTAATGTGTCCTGAACTCTTAGAACTCTTAGAAAGAGGTTTAATCAAATAATAAACCATTAACAACTTAGCTAGTGGCGAGATAAGTTTGACCCTGAATGGTGATTTATTTTGCAGTCAACTCTGTAAGGTAGGTACCATAAATAGCATCACTTATGAATTTATTTAACCAACATTAGTGAGCTCATATTATGTACCCGGGTGCTGTGAGACGTCTAACAGACGCCAGCAGGAATACTGAATAGCTTTCGTAAGCATGCAACTCATAGCATGGAAGTGGTACTAAATATAATCATTACATCACCATCAACACATACATTGTTGTTGAGACGTTGTTCTAGAAAAACCCACATTCACTCCTGCATGTCTCCTTTACTCCTACAACTTTGATACTCACAACCCTCTGTTGCCAGACATGTGGGGGCTGTCCCAACACCACGCAGCCCTGTACCACCAGCTGGGTGTCCTATAATGAACTCAGTTCTGACATTATCTACCTGGAGATGGCAATGATTTCACCAGTGAAGAGCTCAGCTCCACTAAACTGCCCCCCGCTTCAGGTGCCAATCAAAAGTGGTAGGCCCCCAGGTTACCCACAACGTCTGTCCAACTTCCCATGACCCCCTCCTAGAGCAACTCACAGAACTCAGGGAAATACTTACGTATAATTACCAGTTTATTACAGGTGTGATAAAGGATACAGATGAATGGACAGATGAAGAGGTGCAGAGAGTGAGGTCTGGGGGGACCCACACCCAGAAGCTCTGTCCTTGTGGAGTCAGGGTGTGTCTCCCTCCTGGGGTGGATGTGTTCACCAGTGTGGAAGCTCTGTGGACCCCACACCTCTGGGATTCTGTGGAGGCTTCTTCATGTAGACATGCTCAAATATTAACTCCATTTCCAGCCCCTCTGATCTCTCTGGAGAAGGGGATGGGGTGGGCTGGGGCTGCAAATGCCAAGGTTCTAACTATGGCTTTGCCTCTCTGGTGATGAGCCTCTATCCAGGAGTGCCACCCAGAGTCACCTCACAACAAGAAGAGATGCTGCAGTGCTCTCGTTACCTAGGAAATCACAAGGGTTCCAGAAGCTCTGTGCCAGCAACCAGGAGCAGGGACCAGTATGTATATGTTCTCTTATCTGACAGATAGAAAATGGTGCAGCCACTCTGTAAGCTTTGGCAGTTTCTTAAATGCTAAACATTTTAAGATAAGTATCAACCCAAGAGAAAGGGAAACATACGTCCACACAAAGACTTTATGAGAGCACGTATGAGAGTGTCGGTTCACAGCATTATTCAGTAGCGCCCAAGTGGAAACATCCCAAATGTCTTCAATGGGTGAATGGGTGAACAACGTGTGATGAGTCCATACGGTGAAATAATGTTCAGCAATAAAAGAAACAAATACCGAGGGAGTTCCCTGATGGTGTAGTGGCTTAAGGTTTCAGCGCTGGCGCTGCCAGCGCTGCGGCCTGGGTTCGATTCCCAGCCAGGGAGCTACCCACATTCCAAAAAGCAAAAAAAAAAAAAAAAAAAAAAGAAACAAATACCGATACATGACACAGATGAACCCAAGTGAAAGAAGACAAACGCCGAAGATTACGTGTTGTATTGTCCCATTTGTATGAAACGTCTAGTAAATGTTGGCCTATTTAATAAATTTGTAAATTCCCCTAAAACCAAAAACCAAAATTTAGTGCTATTCAACCATAATTTCTCACCAACCATCATTTATTTGTAGCTATTGTTGGGTTCATCTACAGACACCCATGGTGACTATTTTTAGATGTGATTTTAAACTATTTCTGTTAAGGCTGATAAGCACACTTCTGCCCAACCAGTGCCATGCCAGAGGAGCTCACTCATTTGTATTGTCACTTGTATGATACTTTTTATATTTATAAGACAATTTGCGACTGAACTTGGGACTGTTCTCTTTTTCATGTGCAGAAACAGCGTAATTTTCTACTCATTACATATAGCTGTTATAGGAAATATGTGGACATTTTGGGATAAAAAATGTTAAAAATACAGCAACTTGGCATCTCTATTAAAGCAATTCAGACTTGAAAATCTCACAGCACTCATGCCAGCATCTGTCTAATTCAGGAAGCGAGTCTGGTCCGGGGATAGTGGCATGAGCTTGAACATGAGCACTCTACTCTGGGATTCTGGGCACCTTCTTACTTGAATTATTGTTCAGAATGATGTAGAACTTGGCTGTGATAAAGCACCTTTGGGACTAAGACCGAAAACAGATGTTGTGACATCTTGTCCCTTTAAGTTTTAGAGTCTATTATTTGCCTGAGTTGGTAAAATTGATGTCGGTAAATTGAGACTATTTATCGAGAATGTAAGTCACAGATATGTTCAGTAATTCATACAGGAAAAATTCCCAGAGACTCAGGATGTAGTGTGGGACAGCTGGATGTTCAAATGTCAACAGCTGTTCAAAACGCCTGTGCTTCGTGCAGCCTAAGTCAGAACACGGCCCGAGATCGTCTGTGCAGGTGGGAGCTAAATAGCTGGCACGGAGGACAAATGTGAAGTCACAGATTGAAATTCCCCAGAATAATTGACAGCTAGTCTTCCTTCTTTGGCTGCATCTTTTCCTTCTGAGAAATGACATATATTTTTGAGAACAAAGGCAATCAATCATGCCATTGAGAACCAGGACACTGACGCAGAGACCTTATTAATGGTCGAATCATTGATCCATGGGTAAAAGCTTGAAAAGCAGACCAGACGTCCAGAATTAATGAAGGTTCAAAAAGAAATTCAGTGTCCAGGTAATCCACGATCCCAATGGTTGACAGACAGCAAGTCCCAAGAAGCACACATACTCTCCCTTGCCTGTGACCGTTGAGTCAAGGTGTTGTGTGTCACGTCAGCCCTGGCCAAGGGTAGACAGCGGACCTTCTCAAACCTTGCTGAGCTGGGGTCCTCCGGGTGAAGAGGAAGAGGAGGAGTTACCCATAGCTCCATTTTCTGAACAGTGGTCACTGCCACTTGCAGCAAAACGGTCCATTTCACTGAAGAAGATGTTTTGGATTTAAATTATTCTGCTGACTTACACTGCTTGGAAAGATATCTGTGTCCTGTTCACGTTGAGTTGGAGGAACGTAGCTGGATCACATTTATGATTTCAATGAAAGTTGCTGTTGTGTGTTCTGGGGAGCTAAGAGGATGTTCTCCTCCATAACCCCCTACCCTATAGGGAGAAGGTGTCACATTCTGGGTGTTCTGTTACAGGCTGGGCCTTGAGCAAATTTATTGCAGATGATTTACAGACAAGGTTACATTTTGTTCCTTCTGTCATTCACCAGTGAGCTTGTGACTCTCTGAGCCCTTTGTCATCACATTCATTTGTTCTTTCGTGAATTTTAACATTACTCATTTATATTCAGGTTTCTATTTGAATATATCCAACTGATTCCGGATTGTCAAATTCTCCTCTGTATTTTTGCTGTGGCTGTTGAGTATTTCATCTCTGTTATTACTTTAAAGATATTCATCAGCAGCATAAGACATTTTGTCTAATATGACCTGATCCTCTTCAAGGTCTTTTTTCATATTTCTTCAACTTTGGGGACAACTAGTATAGAAAATGGCCAGGAGCTCGCATGAATTATGTTATGTTATTAAAATCTTAGTGGAATGCGGTGAATGTAACCTTACGTTCCCATTAGAGTTCAGACAAAGGTTGTGTCTTAAACATGGTTTCTGCAACAATTTTCCCTAAATATCCCATGATTTGTAAGTGAGGAACATGGCTTCATATTTGCTAAGCCAAGAGCATTTTTTTGTTCAGTTTTATTCAGTGTCATTGCCATGTCTCTGAAACACATGTGAAAAGAAAATGAAAATATTTTCAGCAGACAGGTTAATATAGTGTAATTTGAAATGTAATACTTTATACTGATGACTGATATTAATGCAAGTATTTTGTTTCTTTTACATTGGCTGAAGTTGGTTTGGAGATCTGGGGCTGCAACTTTACCATGATGGCCTTAAAAATTCATTCCTTTGTGCTCTCTTTTATCACTGAAATCAGAATGTTTGAGGGTGGGATTCAGACACTGATATTTTTTAAAACTTTCCAAGTGATTCCAAAGTGCACCCAAGTTGGAGAACCAGTGCTCTGAACTGCATAAAGTTTTTGGTAAGGAAAGGATTATTATGACAGTAAATTTTCTTATGGTCTTAGGGGACTCTGTTGATGTACCAATCAGACATCAGCCTCAATGCCTTCTCTCCCACGGGCATCGGATTTAACACAGACACGTTTTCCTCACCTGGACGTGAGCTTTGAATTGGTTGTGGTACGCGCACGGGCGTGGATCATGGACTGAAGGCGAGTTGTGAGGTGCTGATAGCAATCCCAGTCCAAAGACCGTGGTGGCTGGCTCAGGCATTCTATTTCAGCTTTTGGCCACCTGGAAATACTAGCCTTTCCAGTTGATTTGAAAAATGTAAAATTTCCTTCTGGGCTTTAGAAATGTTTAAATGTCCTGCACTTATCTTAGAAAGTGTGAATGAGCAGCTACTGTCCAAGTCCCACCATCTCTGCCCAGACCTAACTGGTGTCCCAGTCCCTAACCCCAGGCCCCTGCAGGATATTTATTGAGCAGCTGGAGCAGACCTGGATCAGAACAGTCTCTGCTTTTCTGCTGAGCACTCCCGGACGCTTCCTGTCTCACCTTAAAGGCCGTGGCCCTGGTCTGTCGGGTCCTCTCCTATTCCCCCGTCTCACCCCCTCCCTCCTGCCCCTTCTGGTTCCGTTTGCTGTTTCTGAAACATGCCCGGCACTCTCACCTTAGGGACTTTCTTTCAAGCCTTCTCTGTCCTGGGACTCATCCCAGACCCCCCAGCAGGTATCTTTCTTGGTTCCTTCAGGTGTTGTCCTGTGCTATCTGAGCAGAAAGCGCTTCCCCGGCACATAGGGTCAAAGTGATCCTCGTTCTCCTTAAACTCTGACCATGCCGAGGACTTCTTCGATGCCAGGCACGATTCCAAAGGCTTTCCACCTTGCCTCACTCAATCCCCATTCGTGGATGAGAAAATAAGGCACAAATGTTTGAGGTCTGAAGTCACTGTCACAAGGCTACTAGGTTGTATGGTGGGGACCCGAGGGGACAGGCGGGGACCCCCCGACCTCTCTTGCTTTGCTTCCCTTTCACTCCTCACCTGGTTCGTTCCCACGGGCATTCCTCACCAGCCCGCCTTTGAGAGCTGCTCAGGTTTTCTCTGTCCTGTCACAGAGGGGGTCACGCGGCTACATTCGGCGTTCCCAGGTCCCCAATAATACGTAATTCTGAAATAAACTGAATAAAGGAATTTGGAAAATGAGCCAAGTGTAGGGATATTTTTGAGGGAGTAATTCTTCAATAACTTTAAAGAGCTGTCATTATGCTCTTGGTTGTCTACATCCTGTGTCACTTTGGACTTTTTTATTTTCTAGAAAATTAGTTTTCTTCCCCCACAACCTATCCGTGTACATGGAAAGCCACCACTTTAAATCTTCTCTGTGTGGATGAAAGACAAGCGCCTTCACCTGCCTTGGTATTGTGCTTTGTCTGCTGTTTCTCTCGGACTAGCAAGGCTCTTATTAAACTCCCAATTAATAAGTATAACAAATTCCTAAACATTATCAATAAATCCACTGCTTTTTCTGATTTCTATTTTTGTTAGTTATGCTTTTCTTGTTGATTCACTCTTTCTCTTTCATTTATTTCCGTTTTCGTTGTTTTTCACCTTTTTTCATTTATTGTCCTTTTTCCTTATGTAATAATCGAATTCCTTGATGCTGAGTGTGCTTCACATTGCAGTTTGGGGCGTATCCCTGAATGCTGATATTTAGTGTTTTCTTGTTTTTTATTTATAAATAACCTGTGATTGCAATTTTAATTACTTCTTTTACTGAATAGTTAATTAAGCATTTTTTGTTTTCCCACAGGCTGGAGAAGTTTAGGTATTTAATCTTTTTTCTATTATCTGCTGTGTTTGTTGCATGATAATGAGATAACATGGCTGACAAGTTTACACTTTGGGGTAAATTGCTGACACTTTTGCTTAGGGCTCAAGAAATGGGATCATTCTTCATACTTGTTTTTAAGAAAACATGAAAATAATGCATGCCATTTTCTTGGGGTTCACACATCAATACATATATTTTTAATCCAATGATATTCATTGCGTGGTTTGTTTCTTACACTAAACATATTCTATTATTAAGTAGGTAACACATTATTACTAATAATAAGTGTAATGAGGGCTTTGGAACATTCAATGCTAACTGTGCAAGATACTCTCTCTCGTTATCTGATTGGCCCTTCCCTCAACCCAGTGATATGTTACAATTTTCATTGATTAGTAAACTGAGGCTTGCAGAGGTGAATAAACTTTCTCAAGGTTATGTGACTGGAAAGAGTAAAGCAAGTTTTAAACTCAGATCGGGCTGAATTCAAGGCCCATAATCCTAAACATTGTCATATGCTTGGAGGGTAATCTCTCTTGTTTACCATATCTGGGATCAATCGATGGGTCAGTAGATGGTCGCCTACTCCTTAAAAAGGAACTACATGTTTTAGAAGCAATTCGTACTTGTGTTTATTTAAGATGGTATGAATATTTTCCCCATGACTATAACTATTTTACAGACTATATTAAATAATTACATAATATTCCATTCTATTAATGTTTCACAATACATTTAACCAATTCTTTATCATTTGTGTCAAGTAGTCAAGCATTTCCAATTTTTTATGTTATTATTCACAGCCACCTGGTGACAACCTAATAATAAAGTTTGTCCTCATCTAGGATTATATTATCATGTGATGAAATAGTAAATGTAAAAAAGCAGGATCAAAATTCCTATTCCTTACAGTGACCTTTGCTCTGTACTCCTAAACTCTCATGAAATGCTATGCTAAGCATGCCGCTGTCAGCTGATTGAGACCTGGTTATCTTTTTTTCTTTTTTTGCACCTTTGCTTAGGATTTCCAATAATTTTAAAGGTAAAAGTTATCTTTTTAAAAGCAAATTAAGATGTTTCTGGCTCTCACTGCCCACTGATGATTCAGGATTGAATGGAACCATCCTTTTCTCAACTATTCCATTATTTTGTGTGTGTGTGTGTGTGTGTGTGTGTGTGTGTGTGCGCGTGCTCACCACAGCAAAGATTTTGTTAAGTTTATACATATATGTTCAACATATGCCGAGTTAACATTATCCTTGGGTACTTCCCATACGTTCATTTTGTTTAAAGGGAAGTTTTGGGGTATTTTTCCCCATCACCCCTTCCTGGTTATCAGTGTATAGAGATGTTATTGCTATTTCATATTTATTTTTGAGAACTGAAAAATGTTCACAGCTCCCATTTTAAAAATGGTTTTTCAGTTGACTTTCCCTCATGTTTTTATATTTATCTGGATTAATACCTTCTACACAAAATGAGAATTTTGTCTCATCTTAGTAATAATTTCACTTCTTAAATTTTTTGGTGGTGTTTTATAATTCCACTGGCTAGGATTTTAGAACATTATCAGATTAGTATGTTGTACTTCTCTTTGAGCAATGTTGGTGTCTGGCTTCAGATGGATTTTCTTTATCATAAATCATGTTTAAATTCACAGCTCACTAATGTATTTTTAGAGCTGGGTGTTAAATTCTATCAATTTTTTTCCATATATAGATAGACTGTATCGATTTTATAGTATGACTTTCTAATGTGACAAAATAGATTTATGAATTTCATAATTATAAACTATGCTTGCAGTCCATGAGATAATCTAACTTGGTAATGGTATAGATGGAGAGAGAGATGATGTTAATATATGTGATTTCTGTCCTGTTGTGCTGAT
Organism: Lyroderma lyra; assembly: GCA_004026885.1. Classification (NCBI taxonomy): domain Eukaryota; kingdom Metazoa; phylum Chordata; class Mammalia; order Chiroptera; family Megadermatidae; genus Lyroderma; species Lyroderma lyra. The sequence goes on along the minus strand of PVJL010010296.1, from coordinate 20,603 downwards.
TCTGTAGACTAATATTAACTTAGAAATATTTCTTCTGTAGCTATAAAAGAGATAGATATGCTTTGGTGTATGTGTACATACGTGCATGCGTGTGTGTGTGTATTTATATGCGTGCGATTTTTCCAGGTTTTTCTCTAAAAGATGTACTGATGTTTAAAATATGAAATAGGGACCATTCTCTCTATAGTTTTCTTTTTTTCTTTTTCTGGGATAATATAAAAAATTGAGATGATCTGTGTTTTTACTTAAAAAAAAATCATCTTGTAAGTATATCTATACTTCACATAATAAAATAAACTCTAGAACAGAACAAAAAGCCACAAAACATGACCACACATATGTAAAAGTGTATGAATCACACAGTCACCATTGCAGGTCCCTGAAGGAATGATGAGCTATTTAATAAATTATGCGGGCTCAGTCCTGTGTAGAAGCACATAAAATTGAATCTCAGGCTCATAGTAGACAGAAAAATCAATTCCAGATGGACTTATGGTTTAAATATAACAGAGAATACTTTAATTTTTAAAGGAAAGCTTAGAAGAGTATCTTATAATGTTAAAATCGGAAATTTTAAATTATAAATATGAAAAAATGAGAAACCATGAGAAACGTATTAATATATTGGATTATACAGTAAATACGACTTTTACCAAAAAATATTATAAAGCTGAAAAGACAAACCACCATAATGAGAGAAGGTATTTTTAAGATATATAACCAACAAGGTTTAGCATTCAGAAACTCTAAATGCACCCTACAAATCAGTAATAAAGAGAAAGCCCATCGACTCCACTGGATGCATTAGAAAAGGAACAGGAATGGCACACAGTAATATGTTTTCAGACTTGTTAGTACTCATGCACGTAAATCAAAAGCGCAACAACGTACCACATTATACATGCCACACTGGCGAAAATTCGAGAGTCGGATGATACCAAACGGTGGTTCCTTTCCTTGGGAGTCCAAATTGCCACAGCTACTTTGAAACAAGGTGGCATTGCTTAGTGAAATCAAAGATTCACATGTGTGCACTGCAAAATTTCAGCTCCTTTTAATATACCTAGAGAATATCTTGCCATATGTTCATAAGAATGCAAATGAATGTGTATTTGGAGTAGAATTTTTTTAATAGCTAAAAATGTGAAAACAATCCAAATGTTATCAGCAGTAGAATGGATAAATAGAATTCTTTCAATATTTAGACAATGGAACACTATAGAAGAATTAAAATGAATGAAAGTGAGATGTAAGTCAAAACTTCCTGTTTTCTCAGAGAAAAACAGAGAGAGAGAGAGAGAGAGAGAGAGAGAGTGAAGCAGAGAGAGAGAGAGAGAATTCTTGGAATATAATTCCATCTATATAAAGAGAACTTGTTGTCACCGACGCTAAAGGAGGAGTTACAAAGAGAATGGAAGAACCCACAGCTTCACAGGCTAGCTCTAGTGTAAAGCTATGTTTACGGAAAGAGTGTTTTATCGCTGAGAGAATAATTTTAAAACAAGAAGAAGAAACGGACCCTTGTATGCATTTGAGGGCATTTGTCACTTGACATTTTGTTTTATTAGTGAATGTTTCATGCATACAGGTCTATACAAAATACCAACATGAGCACCTGTTTCTCCACCCCTGTTTAATGCTTATGAAATTCTGTCACAGCTACCTACCTGTTTATGTTTCCTTCATCTAAATCACCTAATGCTATTTGTCATTCCAAAGGAACATTGATGTTTGTTTTACTATATCTGTGTAATTAATGTAACCTCTTTATTAATTTTTTTAAAATTTAAGCACGGTAAGTCTATATTCTAACTTCTTCTTTACTGCATCCCATAAGATCTAATATCTTTTTTATTGCTTTTGTAAATGTTCTCTGTGGACTTGAAAAAATAATGTGTCTTACTCAGTTGTTGGGTCCAGGGTTCAATATACTTGCATGTCTGTGAGATCAAATGTAGTTGAAATTTATCAATTTATTTTTCTAGTTCTATTTTAGTTTGCTTTATATATTTTGAAGCCATGTTGTTAGAGACATACAAAATTCAATCTTTTATGTTCTTCACAGATTGAAAACTTTTATTGTAACGTACTGGTGCAATTTATCTTAATATTTTTTGCCTAAAGGTCTACTTCATTTGGTAAATTGCCACTATATTTTTTTGGTTAATATTTTCTGTTTTACCTTTCCTCATTTTGTTATTTCAAATTCACTCATGTTTTAGTCTATCCTATGTTAACTGTATATAGTTGGATATTTTTTTATCACCGTTTCAAAAGTATTGTCTTTTAATCAGATAAATTTAGGTGTATTATGATTACTGATATACATAGACTAATTTCTCAATCTTATGCTATTATTTTAATATTTCTATTTTAAATTTCTTTTATTACTTACTATCGCCATATTGGATTATTTAAGTTTTTGTTTATTCTAGTACTTTCTACCATCAGTTTAGAACTTAACCACTCTCTGTATACTTTGGTTTTATTCTTGTAACATGCACATATAATTAACTATGCAGTTAATCCCTTTTTGTACTTCTGAAGTCATCTAGAATTCAAATCTGATTACTCCCTTCTCAGATCACAAGCTGTTGTTATACAGTGTTTTATTAATAGTTCTGTGATTTTTTTTCTTACACATTATCCATCATTTTACATTGATTGGATTTGAGGGCAGGTATACCAGTTATCTTTTTCCTGCCATTCTCACCTCCGATCTTTCTTTTTAAATCATGCCTTATCTTCAACAGATATCTTTCCAAAGTGGTGGTCTGTTAGTAAATTCTTTCCATTTTTATTTGAGAATGTTTCTAGTTTACCCTTACTCTTCAGAGTTTAGTTCACAGAGTATAAATTCTAAACTGACAGTGATTTTTTTGGGTATCATTTGCAGGTGTTATTTATGTGTCACCTGGCTTCCATTGTGGAAAGTCAAGTGTTACCTACCTAACCTTGCTTGGTGGGTAGTTTTTCTCTTCTCTCTGACTGTTTGTAAAATCTTTTAGTGTTTGTTGTTCTACAGTTTTACTACCATGGTCTAATGATGTATGTCTGTTATAACATCTAGAAAATTCTTAGCCATGTTCTCTTCATATGCTCCTTCTCTACGTCTCTCCCTTGTATCCTGCTGGGACTCTGATAAACACGTAAAACGTATTCTACGCTGCACGCTCTTAACTTGTCTTGTCACATTGTCCTATTGTTCTGGGCATCAGTAGCACATTTATATCTGCATTTCGGTTCTCTGGTTCTCTCTCCATCTGTCAGGTTTACTACTAACCCATATATTTATTTTTTTATTTCAATTAAAGTGAAATCTAGTTTTCATTTTAGAGACTTTCTTTTTTTTCAGTGTGTGTGCCGTCAGCTTTTTTATTCCTGGTTAATATTTTCAAGTTTACTTCTTTAAACATGCAGTACATTTATTTTATATACTACTTCTAACACTTCCAGTATCTGCCGATTCTCCCTAATCGGGCCTGTTCCCCACGTTTTGTGATGTTCTGGATAACCCCATGCTTGCTGAAACGGTTTCTGTGGGATTTCTGTGAGACCTGGTTTGAGAACATACTGTTCAGCGAGGATTTGCACGTTACTGTGGACACCTGAAGGCTCTATTGCTCCAAAAGCACTTTAAGAGAACTCCTGGGGTTGAGAGTTTTCTATCACACAGGTTAAGTGAATTCCGTGTGAGTGCTGGTGTGGCTCGCCCATTTCAGGAAAAACAAATTTCCCCAGGACAGAGTCCGACGTATAGTGACGGGCCTCTGACTCCTTTGTGAAATGAAGTGGATTGTTCTTTATTTCAGCTTATCACTGAGGAAATAACCATTGAAGGTTCTAGATCACACCAGGCTCTTGTCTCTATCCAACCCCTTGCTTCTAAGGGATGCAGGCTACCCTCCTGTCTTCCCCAAAACACACACTGAATGCTTCCTGGGACTCACGAGATTGGGGGGCGCCCGCAGCCCCCCAGTGGATGGCTCCCTTCATATCACAGCCCTGTGTTTAAAGGGCCATTTCAATATATGCTTTATTCAGTGTTTTCAGCATTTTGCAGGGGGTAGAGATTTTAGGATATGTACTGTGTGTTAGGAATGAGGGGTAAGTCCCACACATATTATTTTAGAACCTAATGTAAGTAGGACATTAAGTTTTGAAAGTCGTTCATTGTTAACTATACTTAGAAGTGACCTCACACTGCAAATTAAAAACCAGGAGACAGAGAAGCAGCAGCTACCATATTCCCAAGAGCTAGATTACTGCCTGCTGGTTGGTTGCGTGCTTTTCTGTGTGGCCCTAAGATGAGAGCACGTTCTGTGGGAATCAGATACGTCACAGATGCGTTGTGATGTAACATGAGAGAAAAACGAGGCTCAATGCCTGAGGCTGTTCAGCCCGAGGCGTGAACACAGTAGAGGTAGGGGGTGGGGTGGGGGGGTGTAGGCTTTGGAAAATTAAGCCTCGTAAATACCTCCTGGAACTTTCCCAGGAAGAGAAGTTACAAGGAGTAAGGGAAGCACGAAAAGGGGATGGTGAGAAATGAGGGCCATGGCATTGTTTCCAAATGTAATAGATGCCGACTATTTGCACGTCTGCACTGAGCGTTGTTAAAATGTTCTTTTTCAATCCTACCTAAATTTACTTGTGTGTATCAGATAATTATTCAGAATCCTCAAGTTCCGCCCCTTCATTGTTTGAGTCACAAAAGTTGATGTGGCTCACGATTTCTTTTTCACTAGCTGCATGATGCCCATCGGCCTGTTTTTAGGAGAAAGCACGCAAGCCAGGGCTTTGAGAGCTCGTTGACCCTGTTTTCGATATAGATATTGAGTTGATTTTCGGAGTGGAGAAATTGGCCTCTCATAGAGATAATGCAGTTCTTATCTGTGATGGGTTGTGCCTACATGTTAAAAAAAAAAAGAAACTAAAAACAAATATCTAAATAAACGTGTGGGCCCCCCTAAACTGAAAACCCATGCCTTCTTTCGCGTGCGTGTCCGCCCCCTCGTCACTCACGCCGCAGCTTTCAGTCATCAGTCGCTTCCCACTCATCTCCTGCCCCTTGTAAATCCTCCCTCTCGCGTTGCATAGCAACCGCCACCCAGCCTCACCTGCAAAAGGTTAGTCCAACGTCTCTTTTCATTCCTGCCTCATTTTTTTGACTCTACAAATAAGCAAGCCAGCTGGTAGCATTCTAAACAGAGCTGTTCAGATCTGGGTTTTCGGTGCAATACAATTCTTGTCTTCCCAGCGGTAGAAACTAAATGGATATAAAAGAACGAGAACTCTAGAAGGAGGCAGGGAACTTGAAATCTAAGCTGATCTCTGCCAGGAGCCGGCCACCGGACTGTACTCCCTTCCTTGCCTTGGCCTGACCTCAGTTTTCTCTCTTGTACAACGAAGGAGTTCAGTGAAGGGATTACTTGGATTCTTTCCAGATCTGACGGTCTGGCAATCAAATGAGGACAAGATGCGTGCCCTGGCCCAGGTGACCTTCATACTCCTTTAAGGTTGCTCATTATGCATCTCCTGCTGTCATTACCCCTCAGACTCTGTTCCCCATAAGCTGAGTCTTCTGAAGAACATTCCAGAGGGAGCTGTTTACATGGATTGAAATGTGCTACTCAGCCTCTCTTTATGTCTCAATTAAATTTCCCGTAGAATCTGCAAGGTTACATTTTTGTGGCCTGCGATTACTCTGTGGGGGACCCGAGGTTCAGAGTGGTTAAATCCATTGCTTAGGGTTAGATGGTGACAGTTATGGCAGCCAAATTCCACAAGCAGTGTCCCTTAATCAGGCTTGAAAATGATCTTACATTTGACTATGGCTTGCATATATATGAGTGTGTGTATATATGTATACACATACATACACACATATGTGTGTATATATATAATGTATAATGTTTATTGGATTTTATATATTTATATTAATAGTATATAAGTAAATATATTTATAGTATGTTATAGATATAATGTATAATATGTGTATGGTATATTTTAAGACTCAATTGCAAATGGCAGAAAAAAGTCATTTCGATCTAGCTTAAAAGGTAAATAAAAAAATTACTTAATTACCATAATTCTTAGTTTAAGAAAATGAAAAGTCCAGATATGTATCGTATCAGGCTTCAGACCAAGGTTCTGTCCCCACCTCTGATTGTTGCCTGGCATTGGATTAGCTCTGTGCGAAGGCACACCCTGTGTGGTCATGAGGTGACAATAAGGTCCCACGCCTGGGAGTCTCGGAAACCTCAGTGGAAAGACAGATCCTATGTCCCAGGAGCTCCAGCTGAACTCACAAAGTGGAAGCTCTCCGTTGCTAGTCTGGGCCACCTGCCCAGGGTCCAGTGACCCATGGGAACGCCGTGCTCTGTCCCAGGCCAGAGAGGCCTGCTTAGCCCCGAGCTGTGTGATGGACATGTTACTCTCACTGAATCACAGGAGGAAAACAAGGGCAGATCTGGGCTCTGAGCAGGAAATCGCAGGACGGATGCGGGGACGGCAGGTGCTGGGTGGACAGAATGAAACATTCCCCCACTGCCAATGCTTTCACTTTCTAGAACTGACACTCAGCAGCTCTCACTGTCAGACTCCGAATGAACGTGGTGACAGAGTAAATTCTGCATTTTGAAGCACTTTCGTCTCTACATAGCATTTTCAGCTCAGCTGCCGGACATTATAATGAGGCGTCTGTTGCAGCTCTAGCTGATACAAGAAAAAGATTGTTTTGTAATAAATCCCTTCTTCTTTTGCCCTATGTGCTCGAGCTCTTATATTGTCTTAGAAATGGAACTGGGCAAAAAGACAATATTATTGGTAGGTAATAATTTGGAAGAAAACCTACTTTCTTCCAATACCATTTCCTTTAAAATATCCTTAATCTGTCGTTTAATGTCTCCAACAACAATCCCCGGAAATCGGTATTCTCCCTTGACGGAAAGTGCTAATTCACAGACATGGGCAGAATGTAGACTCTCAGCATCCTTCTGTCATTTCTAGGGCTTCTGAAAGGTCATCTTTCCCTTGATAGGAATTTCCTAGAAATATACAGTATTCTGTCAGTTGAGTTCTCAAGACAATCTCTTGAATGCCTCCACAAGAAAAAAGTGATCAAGTAATAGCTGGTAATTTGAAAAGACAGTTCTAGTTAATTAACAATGCTTATTCAAAAACATGCTGACTCAAGAGATTAAAAAAAACAAAAAACAGGAACGGTGCATTCTCAACAACACGATCTGTGCTTTTTATTTGCTTCATGGTTCCCTTAGCAAACAGTAGATGCATACTTTGTGTTCATTGTGAGAATGAACTGGACAGATTATGCTTCCACATTAGCAAGTGACACTATGCAAAATATCAAATTTGATGATGTATTTATTGCATGCACAAAACTATATTAAATTGATGTTGAAAGGGTAAGAGCATATCTAATTACCAGTATGGAAGGTAGAGCTATTTCATTAGGCCTTTCAGATTGTATGAAATGGGTGAATTTTCTTATTCTCAAGAATACTTATATAGTAATAGTTCTTGGAGAAAGTTCCTGTGACTATTTTACAGTTTTCCCAATAAGGACAGTATTCACTTTGTTTTTCTAATTGCTCTTCTCAGCACGCAACATGTTGCTTCGCACACATTATTTGCTTAATAAATACTTGTTGAATGAATTAATGAGTACTAATGCACCTTTATTTTTAATTTAGTTGAGAAACCACTTATGAGTGAGAAGAAGCCTCTACATTTTCTATGAGTGGAAACCATTTGACAGGAGCTTGACTAGGCTATGAATCTCTTGAAAAAACATCATTGACTGTTTGAAGCATGTTGACTTGACTTTTAGCTAAAAGGAATCACGTCAAATAAGCCTCAACACCTCCCCCCCAATAATAAAGCATATTTCATGTATAGCAAGCCACATTTAACGTATGAATCATAATGAGTATCCCTGTGTCAGAAACTAATCGAATCTGACTCCAGCATGAAATGAACAAGAGGTGGAACAGAAAAGCAAAACAGACCTTAACATGGTGACCGCATCATATTAGCATTGTCAGGCAGTGGGGACTCGGGCTGATAAATGATCTGAGCAACAACATAATTACAGCACTAGCGCTGCAAATGGAGGCCGGGTGTGTGCAAAATAAAGTCTGACGAAGTGTTATCACAATGACACCAGTGGATCAATGGCCTAAATAATGTCATGTTGCTGGTTCAAACAATGACTAATTAGTTGCTCATTGTGTCATTAAACAAGAAAAAGTGATACTTAGCATGGTCAGTTGCCATTTCAATTATGAGTGGGCATTCTTTCCTCATTATGCAGGAAGACTGAACAGTTGGTTCTTTTAAATAGCTTTGCCTGGGCATCTGGAATCTGTGCTGTCAATCAGGGTGTAATTTCAGATTTAAATCTTTCTGTCCGGGAATTATTAGATCAAGAGTAGTAAATTACCCTGGTTAGGATGTTCACTTTTCTCAGTGTAGATGAACACATACTAATTGCACACTCTCCAGAAAGCCTTCATGTGATAAGAATTTGTTTAAAAGTTATGGAATTTCTTCCATGCTCTGTAGCTGTCCAGAAGTTGCTCTAAAGCAAGCTTGTCCGAGCTGCGGCCCGCGGGCTAGCAGGCCCCATGCAGCCCGGGATGGCTCTGAATCAGTCCAACACAAATTCGTAAGCTTTCTTACAGCATTACAAAAGTTATGCATGGATCTGTTTGTTTGTTTGTTTGTTTGTTTGTTTAGTTCATCAACTACCGTTAGTATTGGTGTATTTTACTTTCGGCCCAAGACAATTCTTCTTTTTCCTGTGTGGCCCAGGGAAGCCGAAAGGTTGGATGCCCCTGCTAAAGTGTGGGGAAGGTGGCTTCTTTGAAGGCTGAAGTGCCATCCCTGTCATCACAAGGCAGGTGGAGATCAGCACTTCACAATTTACCCATTCAGTGAGAAGAATCAGAATGTTCTGGTTCCACGTCTGGGGGGTTACGTGAGCAGAAGAAGCTAAACAGTTCTGGTTGGTTCTGTCTGTGTCTCAGATTGGCCCCCTTCCCTGTCATGCATTGCCAAGTTCTCAGACCATGAACCCTTTAGAAAAAGAACATGATCTTGAACCCAGTCTGGCCTCTGGTCACCCTGATGTAATCAATGAATTGGGTTTTTGGCTCATCTGTCTCTCTGCATCCTTGCTGCAGTGACTCCTTTTAGCATTAGGAACTCTTAGGTGCCCATGACAGAGAACTATTATGAATGGTTCTAACCAAAAATAGGGAACTTACTGGTTCATGTAACTTAAAAGTTCAAATACAGTGTTTGCGGCAGGCACAACTAGGTCCCCCAGCTCAGAGAATGTCATCAGACCTCTTTTCTTCATCTTATTACTTCATCAGTTAATGGACATTTGGGTTATTTCTACATTTTGCCTATTATGAATACTGAGGCTAGGAATATTTGTGGAAAAGTTTATGTCTGTGAGTATGGACACGTATTTTCAATTTTCTTAGATATGTCCCTAGATGTAGAATAACTGGGTCATATGGTAACTCTATCTTTAATGTTTTGAGCAGTGATTTCTGTACCTTGCTGTGCTGACATCGCCAAGTGATATTTTCATGTTCATGGAAGTAAGGGAACCATTAGAAATGTTAGAGCAGCTTACATTGAGTAAGCAAATGGTCGTTTCTTTGTACCCACATTTTCTTTCTTTTAGTTTATGCAGTAAATGTTTGAGAAACAGAACTAGAGACAGAAATATCAAAAACTGACTGAGCATCATGTGTTTTACATAGAACATATATTCTGATAAGTACAGGAGAATTAGTACTTGTACCTCTGTTTTTTAGATCAATGTCTGTGAATAAAGGGTCCAATGACTGATTTTCTATCAGTTATAGGCAGTAAGTGTCATCTCCTTGAGGTGTTCTTTGGGTGTGGCAACTCAGTTGTATTCTGTTGTGTTGGTAATGGTGGCAATGTGCTTTTGTTTGAAAGGAAAACCAAATTGTTCTTGGAATAGTCAGTAATATGGAAATAACTATGTATAGTGTCAGGTGAGTACTAGGCTTATTAGGGGATCACTTCATAAATTATATGAGGTCCAACAATTAAGTTCTCAAACTTGCCACCATGCACTGATGTTGGCAGCACTGTACAAACAACTCAGTAAGGTGTCATCACCTTCGTATATCTGTGTCTCACAACTGTTTGTGTTGACATGTGGCAGTGTCTTGCAGAGTGGTGTTCATTATTGTTGTTGTGTGTTTTTGTGTGCCATCTCAAGAATGTCAGAGCTTGCACTAGAGCAATGAACAAATGTTAAATTTCTTGTTAAACTTGGTAAGAGTGGAAGTGAAATCAGTGACCTGTTAGTCCAAATTTATGGGGATAATGCCATGAAGAAAATGGCAGTGTACAAATGGATTAAACATGTTTTTCTGAGAGGAGAGAAAGCGTCACTGATGAAGAGAAGTCAGAGCAAAAATTCACCGAATTGTGTGTCAGAATCATTGGCTGACTGTGAGGACCACAGCAGACCTAGTAAACATCGATAGAGAAACAGGAAAATCTTAACTGAAAATATTGGCATGACAAAGGCATGTGCAAAAATGGCCCCAAAGAAGCTCACCAATGAATAAAAACAAAGGAGAGTCACAAGTTTGCCAAGACCTCTTTTGAGAGACAAGACGATGTTTTGGGCCATGTTATCACTGGTGATGGAACATGCGTGTACCAATATGACCCTGAAACAAAGCATCAAAGTGCACAATGGAAATCAGCCAATTCTCCACAATGAAAAAGTTCCATCAGTCCAAATCAAGAGTCAAAACTATGTTGCTAACCTTTTTTGGTATCAGAGGGATTGTTCATTATGAGTCTGTACCAACTGGACAGTCAACAAAGTATACTGTTAGGAAGTGCTGTAAAGGCTGTGTGAAAAAGTTAGACGAAAATGACCTGAACTTTTCACCAACAACTCAGGGCTCTTGCATCAGGACAATGCACCAGCTCACACGGCGCTGTCTGTGAGGGAGTACACAGATAATTGTATTGGAACACCCTCCCTACTCACCTGATCTGGCCCCCTAAGGACTTTTTTCTTTACCCAAAGATGAAGGAAATATTGAAAGAAAGACATTTTGATGACATTCAGAACATCAAAGGTAATACAAAAGCTCTGATGGCCATTCCAGAAAAAGAGTTCCAAAATTGCTTTGAAGGGCGGACTAGATGCTGACATCAGTGCACAGCTTCCCAAGAGGAGTTCTCCAAAGGTGACCATAGTGATATTCAGCAATGAGGTATGTATTAAGAGCACTTTTTCTAGGATGAGTTCGCAAACTTAATTGTCAGACCTTGTATAAATATCTAACCACTATGCGTACACTTTAATATAAAATAATGTTGAATGTCTACTGTAATTGAAAAAAAAAAACCAAAAATTTTATTTAATACTATTATCCTTACTCTGTGTGCTTTTCTCATTGAGTGTGTATTAGAGAAAACTTGGCATTTCTATTTGGAAAGCTTTGCTTTGTTATATCAAGACAACTGAACTTCATCAAACAAATGTGAACTACGTATACAACGGTGGTGGTTCTCTCTTGCGGCTTTGGCAGCAGGTTCGAGTTGAAATACTCCATCTTCATTTTGATTCAGAGCTTTTGTGCTTTTCGGTTGTTGTTGCTTCAAATATGTAGTTTAGGTACAAATGTTTGCAGATGTTCCAAGCTTGATTTATTAAAATGGTTTCGGTACAAATCCCTTATGCAATTAAATGGCTATTCGTGTGTTCTTTTCACAATGAAACGTTGTTAACAAATAGCTCTAATATAATAGCATTAACAGTTCAGGGAAAACTTGGGTGCAAGTGGCTAATAGATATGAGCTGGTATAATTTTACAAAGAATAGCATTTTTTTTCTCATTAAGAAGTTGTGTGTGCATTTTGTGGAGAAATTGGAAAAGACAGAAAGGTACAAAGAATACATATTACCTTTAATTCTGACACCCCAAAATAAGCACTCTTAATAGTTTGCTATTTGTTTTCCCTGATGTTCGTATTGTTATTGATCTTGAAATTCTGGAATTTCACCCAGATTTATCTTAATGAGGGTCTCTTTATATGAATTTTTCTTAATGGATTCCTGTACAGCTTCTTATCACACTTAGGAAAAGATCAGTAGTAATAGTAGCACAATTGTCATATTTGTTCAGTTTTATGTAAATTTGGATTAAAATGTTGATATTCAAATATTTTAATTTGTATTTAATCTTTTAATCTTCAGAAACCATTTTAATGATTTAAACTAACTTTTTTAAACAAAAAATTAATTTAATTTTTTTTAATTTTGTAATTTACTTAATATGCTTTATTTTGTATAGTTACTTTGAATTTTTTAAATCCTTTAGCCCATTGCTGTTTATAATAGAGTGCAAATTTTGTACAAATCTCGATTGTAACAATGTAATTTCAGAATTTGCTGACAAGAAAAATATATTACATGCTGTAAATATACATATTTCATTACTTGTCCAAATAGAACACACAGGCATCTACAAGAATAATTAAGTTTAGTACTTTTTGTTAGTTTACCAACATTCAGTCATATAAAAGCTTTAAAGTTACATATTTTAAAAATTTGGCATTGCCACTACATACCTGTGAAACTATGAAGGTATTTCATTTAATACAGTTTCAGTGGAATTTAGAAGTGTGACATATTTAGACACGCGGCCTGTGGGCCTCCATTTGTGTGGTCGGCTGGGGAGATCAATGGAGGGTAAAACCACGTCACACCCTCTGTGGGAGATGCCGTGACTCAGCGTGCTGGTTGTCAGAGCTCTTTACTCACACGTTCACAGCAGGCTTTACACGATTTGGGGGCCAGTGTTTTATTTTTTAAATTAATGTCCGTATATAATAGCCCTGGAGCACTGATCATTTCGGTGTATCCGATCCAGACTCCTCCATAGTTTACTGAATTGTCTTCTGACTTTGCAACTCTGGTCTTGTTCATCAACCGGCCACTGAGCTGATTTCCTTATGCCACAGTTTTGCATGTTAGAAACCCTAGTTCACAAAGTCATTAATTCAGTTAACATGTGTGGCATAGCATCGTGCCAGGCATGGGGGATCTATGGCTGTGTCTTCACAGAGCTTCACGTCTGACGATGGAGGTGAGCAATATACAGAAGGATCGTATTCCCATGGAAATGCTTGTGTTTAGTGAATACGTAGAAAGCACTTCCTCCAGAACTGGGAGGCCAGTAGAGGCTTTTTAGGAGAATTAATATCTAAGGGGGTGCCTGACCAGCGCGTGGAAGTTAGTCCAAGGAGGGACATGAAGGAGGTGGCAGGTGAGGAGGGACAGGAGTTAGGCGTGACATGCAGGGCCTTGCTGCTGGAGCCGCAGTGAGCAGGACAGTGTGGTGACAGGGCCGGTAGGACAGGGGTGGCATCTCGGGGATTTGCTTCCCGGGGATGGTAAAGTGAATGGATTCAAGGGCTGTTTGTACGTCCGAATAGATAGGACTTGAAAATGGGTTTAACTGGGGAGGGAGAGGAAAGGATTCAGTCCGATCGTGAAGACCGCTTGACTCCTTGAGACCCTTGAAATGGGTCAAGGGGCTTTATTTCTTCATAAAGAATATTAAGTGACCAACCGCCTGCTCAAAACATATACAATCAGAAGCTAACTTGCACTGCACATATTTCTATTACTTGTATTAAAACTTGATGATTTGGGTCAGGGAGGAATTTCTGGTTTCATTTCTCTAATTGAATCTAAAACATCTTAAATCAAACTTTATCTGGCATGTAGATCACATTTCCATTCGGCATTACAGTGACCAAAGGCTCTTCGCTGTACTCCCACCACATCCCTTCCCAGCCATTAACTTGATTGATATTTGAGGAAAAGGGTTGGCAGTCTTTTCCTTTGCAAGAATCCCATGGAATTAAAATCTGTCACAGAAGGTCAACAAGGCTAGTGAACCCCTCAATAAACCGCCTCACCCTCAGTCCCTCTAAGGTATCAGGGTGGCTGGGCCAACTCCAGTCAGGGCCTCCCTCATTAGTGTGTGGGCAACCAGCTCTAAGTGACCCTAAGATGGTCTTGACTCCAACACTATTGAATTGGAAAAAACAAGTACATAGTGAAAAGTTCTTTTTTCTTTTTTTTTTTTTAATTGTAGTGTCTTAATTCCTTGGTTCTTATTCTTAAGGGCAAACTTTAATGCCATTTTCTCTGCATTCTCTAGGTCACATATGTAAAGTTATGTGTGTGTGTGTGTCATTCTTTATAACACAAATGAGAGCAAACTGCGAGGTTATAATTTAAGCACATTTTCATGTCGAAGGAGATCAAATACCATTTTATACCCTTGCATTTTTTTTATCATCTCACGTAGAATGAGAGATGATAATTGGCCTTTGAATGTCATTCATTGATAATGACTTTGAAAATATGCACATAGAAAAATATTATTTCTATAAAATAAATACTCTGATGTAAAAGATGGACAACACTTCTGGATTTCTACTATGGTCTTGGTCTCTTTAATCATAGAATTTTTCTCTTTAAGCGTTTTAGTGACGACCAATGTGGACTTCCAGAATCTTCTCTTGAAATACAGTATATCCTTCACAGCCACTTCATTCTCATTTTGTAATAATGCAGCCCATGTCCATGGATGGACATGAGTTGAATTTTCTGAAGCATTTTAGATGGTAATGAATGATTCCATCTTGGTATTCACCCACCTCTGTGGCTGCTACGAGTGTCTCAGTTCTTTCTGCCCACTCTGGCTTTTCCATAGACGACGTACGTGCATTCGAATTTTTCCCGTGCCACGCAGGTTTGTAATGCAGTCAGAGAGTGGCTCCTCTTTTCTGTGTTCGTCCTCCTTCTTTTTTATATGAGCCTATGTTTGGTCTCAGCAGGTGCCTGAGAGACAATTGAGTATGTGGTATTCCTCCGCCTTTTTCTACAGTCAGTGTTGTGGCCAGGAAAGCACTGTGTTCATTTCTTATTCTAAGAGGGGTCTAGGAGGATCCCTTTGAACAAAATTGGAGTCCAGGTAGACTTTTAGTTGTGATTTAAGTCTGCATGTTTAGTGTCCATTTTTAATTTGCTAGATTCCAGATACAAGCTTCACAAAGAAAGAAGGGCGCATGCAGGGAAAGGAAGACAGTCCTCGTCTAAATAAGACTCTTGCCCAAGACAAGCGCACATCTTTGAAATTTCAAGGGAAAGTCACAACCCGTGTGAAATCTCCCTGTGCAATAGCTGATAGAAGAGACCCATGAACGTGGGTATCTGTGGTTCCCCGCCCTTAGCGGTTCAGGCCCCACTTTGTATTCAGAGAGAGACACTTCTCTAGTTTAGGATGTGCTGAGTCAGCTGACACTTGCTCACACAGCGCGCTGGAACCGATGCATGACAAATAAGCTGTCTGGATGTCCCATTAGTAACTGTAGAGAATGAGCCTGGTGGATGAAAGAAGAGGCAAAACCGTCTCTGTAAGTTGTTTAGTTGCTAGAATAGTTGAAATACAACTTTTAGAGTGTGGGATCAGGAAGAACCGTTGACTTAAAGCAGATGAAGGGTGGATACACACACAGCAAACTCAAAGGATCTGAAGACATGAAGTCACTCCAAGTGTCGTCAAGTCTCCATCACTCCTCCACCAGGAGTGCCACACGTCATCTTACCACTGCACTGTGTGATGTGAGCGGGGGTCACTCCATTTTGCAGACGGCACACGTGAGGCGGAAGCTGCTAAGGGCTATGTCATCAGCCTGTAAGATGCACATGTACAATGAAAAGCACTCTCCTTTGAAAAAGCAGTACTAAACTCCTTCCAATCACGTGTTGTCAAATTACTGTAAACATACTTTATGTATGCTGGAATATGATAAGAAATTACAAGGTAAAGATTGGTGGTAACATTCTTCTACCCTTGGGAAAATAGGTAATGACCAAGCACGAAAGGAAGTATTTGGCACCAGTGAATACTGACGGACCATAATAAAACACCTGTGTTCTAAAATGTTGGAATTCGGGCGAAATACATTTCTGCCTTTTATTAGCTGCATGGCCTGTGGCTCCTCATTTTTGTTAAGAAAAGTGCCATGGGGGTGTAACAATTTTGTACTTATTGTTTAATCATTTGTTTTGCCACAAGAGCTATGATAGGATCAGAAATCACTATTTTATGTTTTTTGGGCTTTTGGCCTTCTGTTGGTAATTTGAACACGTGTGTGTGTGTGTGTGTGTGTGTGTGTGTGTGTGTATGTGTGTGTGTGTATACATGTTATTGCATTGTGTATATACACACGTGCACCCACTTGACTTTGTAAATTAAATGCCAGAAAAAATTTATGATCAAGCTATACCCCTCTCATCTTTCCGGTGGGCCTCTTAATTGACGTCTGATATTATTTAATCTTCAGTTGTTCTTTGTAAGACTTCTAGCTCCAAGTGATGTCATCACCATCATCATCATTATTTTTTTAATAATAGCAAGAATTGGTCTAAAGCGTATTGAGTCAAGAACTGTGCAACATATTTTATATTCATTGCATCATTTAAAATAACCCAATATGTTTCTTAAGTACTGTACCCCAAATGTTCTCACCATAGTCATATAGAAAAATAACAGTAAACACTGTCAATGTATAAGCTATAGATATATAATGACTATTTATAGCTTATGAAACCTTCAAAACTTAACCTGCAATAATGCCATCCATTTTGCTGATAAATATCACAATTTTTAAACATAGCATAAAACAAGGACTTAATTTTCAAACAGGTTTGAATATTAATTTATGGACACTCTCACATTATGGCAATAGCCTATTCCAGCCTCTCCTATCTCTGCCAAGAAGCTGTGCATAAATTGCAAATCATTTTTATCAACCCATGAAAACAGACCCGCCATCAGGCAATGCTTGGCCTGCTTTCATTCAGTAAGTTCATGTACGTGAGCATTAAAGAATCACAGAAATAAATCTATCTAGGTTACTCGAGAAAGTTTCTCAACATAAGAAGAGAAAAGAAATTGTTTTGTAAGAGCTCGCTGAAGTTGGAGTTGAAGGTTAGGCTAAAAGTAAGACAGGGGCCCTCTCATCATAGCACTTCTTTTTATTGAGGGAATGATGCCTCAGTGAACATCTTGGTTATTACAATGAGCCCTACTCTGAGGATACACAAGTACGGGAGAAATTTAGACAAAAAACATGTCATTGTCTATGACTGTCTCAGTAGGACCGTACTTCACTATTCTGATATACTCCCGGATTTTACTTGGAGTTCCCCTTAATTATTCATTGGTGACCTTGCTGGTGCCCTCTAGGACTGCAGCAGTGACCTTCCGCCATGGTTGCTCAAGTTGGCTGTGGTCAGTTCGATATCAATAAACTTTAAGACTTTTGTGGGGTTATTAGAAAAGGCGTTCTCTTTCCCACTGTACCTGAGCACAAATCTGTAGGAACTGACTCTGCTGGCCACCACAGGGGCCCCAAAAGTGGAGCCCACACAGGGGATCCAGAACCAAGCCGTGGAGATGAGGTCTAGCCCTGGTCACCACTCCAACCTCTGCTGTCAGTGCCGTTTGAAACCAGCTCTGCCCTGAAACTTCCTGACTACGTGATACAACCCGTCCTGCCTTTTGCTTCTCTCCATTTGGCTTGTCCCTTGCAAGTGATAACTCCACATATTCCACTAGCTGGAATTTTGAATCTCCTCCTTAGGGGTTAGGAGGGACAGGAATTTAGAGGCTCAAAATGGGGGGAAGAGAAAATGAAGATTCTTGGTAGGAAGAGAAGGGGTGAGAGACGTGGCTTTGGGTGGTAGCTGCAGCAATGAAAGATGTATGACATAAGGAGTGTGTGCACAAGTGTGCCCCATGACACGTCATCGGCTGTGTGCTACCTCCCCTCGTTCCACCACATTTTCCATAAAAGCTGAACACACACAACAGCCACATTGGCATAGAAATCAATAAACTGACAGTAGGGTGACTGAGAATTCAGTGAGGTCAGTCGTTCATGCTGAAATTTGGATGGAAGGCACGGACATTGGACATGCTGGGGACGTGAACTCCCATCATCCTTCAGAGCAGGGCTCACGCCATTTTGCTACAAAACAGACTATACTGATATTGAAAAAAAAGATCATTTCCTCTTTCATTATAAAATTGAGCTTAATTATTTGATTTCATCAAGGAAGAAATATGGGACATCAAACATTTTTTAAACGTTTAATTTTGCTGGACTTGTTAATGATTGCCAAATGATGCCCAGTGACAGCATTTAGAAAATGTGTCCATTCCTTCTGAATTGGTATTGGAATTGCCATCAGTGTTACATAGTTTTGAGTCTAAAGAACGGACCCCGTTCACTACGTCCTATATTCCTGGGGAAGATGCTCGGCCCAGGAGTAACTGAAAACCATGGAGTCCTGGCATTAATTTAACTCATCTGAGACCAGTTTTCTCAACTGCAAAGCTGGGTTCCAGTAGTGCCTCGTACTGAAGGCCACGTGTGGCGCCCGGGGCGGGGGATCCCCAGGAGTATAGGGACCTGTCTTGGTTACTGTGCTGTGCCTCCTTCTGGTACTGTTACCATTTCCTTCCCTCACCGCACTTCACTGAGGTGCATACAGCTTTTACAGATTGAGAATGTTGAAAATCTGGATTCCATTCCAAGTTCTAGTATCAGCTAGCAATGCGACCTTTGATCCTTTGAACTTCAGTCTCCTTGTCTCTAAAATGAGGGCCCTTCGGCCACCCCCACATGCCTTCCTGGCTGGAGGTGTCAGGTTGTATTTCAGTGTCTGCATGCATCTGGGCCCGTGCTTAATCTCTGTGTACAGTCCCTCCTCGATAACTACGAAGCATAAAGGTCCTTACTGGTAACGACAGTGTCTTTTTGGTCAGAGGGTGCTCTTCATCCCACGTGTTGTACACAGATCGGGGAGAGCAAGCACCTCCAAACCAATACTGTGAGGGGGGCTCCCCCCGGTTCTGAGACTCCAGTTGCCATGAAACCAAAATGTCCCCTTCTGTGTGCGGCAGTTATTTATCCGTGTTCTGGGTAAAAGCTGCTACTTTCCCTTCTGTCACCTCTAGTAACAAGTGCTCTAGGCACACGGAAGGACAGCAGGAAAGAGGGAAGGCAGGAGAGAGGAAGAGCCCACTTCGTGCTGCCATTAAGGCTGCGCCGTCTCCTTTGGAACTTGCCCTATTCATTTTACATTTCTCTTCCCCTCCCCCCACTGCCATTTGCAGGCTTTAAATGGGATGAAGGGTTAAACCTTTTAGTGGTAAAGAAGTATTTATGAGTATTTATGTGCATTTAGTGGAGAGAGAAAATATTTTATTAGCCGACTGCTGCTGGGGAAAATTGATCCACCTGCTTTATGTGAGAGAGTAAATGTGTCCCTTTAACCTAACATTGGTGCATCAAACTCTACAAGCTCCAATTATCTTGACAAAAAGAATTTAACCAACCGCAGAAAAATAGCGAGGCCAGGGAGCAGGACTGTGAGGGAGGAAAAGAGCTTGCTAGATCCAAGCCTTCGCCCCTCAGCATGAGGAACCTCAGACATGGGACCAACCCCCCAGAGGGTGAGGTGCTCAGGGTGGGGGGTGGGTGTCTGTGGGACGATGCTGTCTCATGTGTCACATGAATATGGGGACTTCCTGTTTTTGCGAGCAAAACTCATTGTTTTGTGTCCAGTTCTGTTAGATCATTTCCATCTGCTTGCAACCATGAAATGGCATCCCACATGAACAACAAACACACAAATAAACAAAAATACATCTGTTGTCCCCACGTTGCCTCCACAGTCTCTGACCCGCCCCCCCATCCCTGTACCTCGTTGTTAAATGAATGGATGAAACCAAAAACCGTACTATCGATTTGTGGAAAGGTTTACTGGAATTTAATTCAAAAGACCATTTGTGTTGCCCTGTTTCTTGGTTTTGTGTTGACAAGGTCTTCACCCCGATGGCCAGCTAGCACTGGGACAGTATTTACTTAGCACAGACCAGCTCTGACATCTTCGGTCCCTCTTTGGTGAGATGAGGCAATGGTTTTCTGAGGGCTGCAGGCCAACCTGAAGCTGCAAAATCTGGCCTGTCGATGGGACAGCTGTTTAGAAGTTTAAGCTAGTTATCAACAAGGAAAGCTTGGGGCATTCCATACCTATATTCCCATGTTTTCCCTTCTCCTAGAGAATCAGTTCCCACAATCCTGGAGAATTCTCTGATGGCCCTGAGCAGGAGCTGCCTTCCGTGGGCAGCAGACGGGGTCGCAGCTTTCCTGGTCCCTACCAGACTCTAAGTTCTAAGTGCTAAGTTGTATGACCCACTTGGGTTCTAGAGGCACTGAGTCCGCCCACCCTTGGTCTCCCTGACACGCGAAGCGGAGGCGGCTCTGCTTTCATGCACCTGGACATAATTCCACACGACAGAGCGGCCTGTTCTGGAGGCCACTCAGGGACTTTTAAAGTCCAGGTGAAATTTCAGCAGGAATAGAATTTTGACACCTCTCTGTCTAAAAAGACTGAAATGCACGCGAACACACAC
>PVJL010010295.1:0-50518 GCA_004026885.1 Lyroderma lyra | reverse complement strand
GAAGAAATACAAATGGCCAGCAGACATATGAAAAAATGCTCATCCTCATTAGCTATCAGGGAAATGCAAATCAAAACCACAATGAGATACCACCTCACACCTGTGAGAATGGCTGTTATCAACAAGACAAGGAATAACAAGTGCTGGAGAGGATGTGGAGAAAAAGGAACTCTTGCACACTGCTGGTGGGAGTGCAAACTGGTACAACCACTGTGGAAGGCAGTGTGGAGTTTCCTCAGAAAATTGGGAATGGAGCTACCATTTGACCCAACAATCCCCCTTCTGGGGATCTACCCAAAGAACTTGAAAACCTTTGTCCGCAAAGACTTATGTACCCCAATGTTCATCGCAGCGCTGTTCACAGTGGCCAAAACATGGAAACAACCAAGGTGCCCTAGGACAGATGACTGGATAAAGAAGCTGTGGTACATATACACAATGGAATATTACTCAGCTGTAAGAAAAGATGAAATATTGCCATTTGCAACAAAATGGATGGACCTGGAGATCATCATGCTTAGTGAAATAAGCCAGACAGAAGAAACAAGGAACTGTATGACTTCACTCATATGCGGAATATAAAACTGACAGCAACGAAGATAAAAGAAATGAACAAACAAACAAACAACCCATGGACACAATCAATAGTTCAATGTTTATTTGGGAACGAGTGGGTTAGGGAGGGGAGAAAGTGGAGGGGGTGGGAGAGGAGGGAGGGGAAGCTAAATATAAGGTGATGGAAAGAGAAGTCACATTAGGTGGTGAACTTATTATACTAGTTGACAATGCATTGTAGAACTGTGTGCCTGAAACCTATGTAATTCTTGCTAACAGATGTCACCCCAATAAGTCTAACAATAAAAACGAATTAAAAGAAAAAGAGAGAGAGAGCATGGGTGAGAATGCATGGTGCTGGAAGGATTCCCAGGCTTATGCATGTTTGAAGCTCTTTGCTGGGCTGCTTACACAGCCTATATATATCCCTACTCTCCTCTGAAGTCTTGTCAATTAAGTACATGTTCTCGCTTCCCCAGTGGGTATCTTGGCCCTGGTGGCATTGGAGATCTGGGGAAGTACCCGAATTGTACTGGAGGTGCTGCTGGCTACATTGACCGCTTGCTTCTGGGAGATGATCACCTTTACCAGCACCCGTCCTCGACTGTGAGTGACATGGCTTGCACTCAGAATTGGACACTTAGAAGTTCTTAAGTGTATGAAATTAGAAAGTGCTGACCAACTTTAAACTGTCCGTTTAGTAAACTATGCTGGGAACGAACTTGTTTGAAAAACTGGCTGGTAAGAATACATTGTATCACATATGTAGTGTAGTGCTTTTCTGTGTGTCTCAGGTCACATTTCCTGACAGCAGACTGAGACACAGATTCATATGCAGTAAGTTTATCAGGCAGTCATTTGGGGATCAACACCTGCTAGGGAAGGATGGGTAGAGGGAGAAATGGAACTGCACTGCAGTCACATGAAAGCCTCAGCTAATGTCATGGCGAGCTGCGGTGGCCCTTCAGCATTGTTCTGAATTGAGGGGAGGGGTCAGGCCCTTGATATCCCTGGTTGAATGTGCACCCAGCACAGGGGTGTGACTCCTGGAGAGGCAGCTGTCTTAAGTCCAGGACAAATCCAGAAGAGGGACTTGGCTGAGAGCTATTGGCCATTAACACCTCCAGCAGCTGGGGAACAAAGGCTTTAGTCCTGACAGGAGTGGGGTGGAAAGGTAATATCTGGATGGTACACTACAGCATCCAACACACGGTATATTTACACATTTCTACTGTTTCTACAATAACATTTATTTTATAATAAAATAATACAGATGTATTTTTAAATGTTATTTGCCATAGAAGTAAATAGGAAGCTATTGATGTTACAATAGGGTTGACCAAAAAATAATAATAAACTTGAAAATTACGATGGTATCATATATAGTGTTTGAAACTGGTTAGGGATGTGTGTTGCCAGTCATGTCCCCTGAGCCGCCTGAAGTTGAAGTGATGCACTGGACCATGCTCATCCTTGGGCTCTGCATTCCCTTCTCAGGTGTCACACACCACACACTTTCTTGGCCAGAAGTATTCTGCCTGTCATCCTCCCAGATTGGCAATGAATTTCTGCAGCTAAAGCAAACATTGACTATTAGAGGGTGTTCAAGTTTGTATAGTCTGCAAGTTGCTTGTATGCATTTTTGTGGTCACTGAGTACTGCCTTCTGTTTTGTTAAGGTGCTTTATCACACCAAGGTGGCCTATGATCCAGAAGGAATCCTAGGGACCATCAACTCCATTGTGATGGCGTTTTTAGGAGTTCAGGTATCTTTTCATTAGGATACATTTTCTTACAGTTTGTGATAATTGCTTTATCGCTAATTCAAAAAACTCATTAAAATAGCTAATTGGAAGCATATCTTCTATATATTAAAGTCTAAGAACATGCAAACAATTAGGTATAATTTCTATATTCTCAAAAGAAATTATTATGCATATGATTTACCTTAGAAATGGAGGCACAGCAGTTTCTGGATAAAAGATTTCTGCTAGACTGTGCAGAGTATTTGGGTACTGGTGATGTTGGGAAGCTACCATGTCCCTTGTCACATTTCTTATGTGTATACTTTACATGGTTTCAGGTTATGCATATTTTATGCCTAAGTCAATGTAGGTTATTCTTGGTTTATCTCACATATAATTTTGTTTAAATTCTGAAGTCTAGATTTTCTTCTTAAAAATTTCCTTATTGGTGGTTGAAATCATTACTTGGCAGAGGGCTAACTGGGTGAGGAAAAAACGTGTAAAGCAGTGCTGATGGAACTCTGTGATGATGAAAATACAGTAGACTCTCAGTTAACTGGCACCCATGGGGATTGGTAGATGCTGGATAAATGTAAGTGGACTCTCTATTAACTGGAACTCAAGCAACTGGCATCTGCAGGAGCCCCCGGCATGTAGGTTGAGAGTGCATACTTGGTGCACAGTGCCTGGGTTCAAACCCACCTCGGCCATTTACTAGCCAGATAACCTTGGGCATGTTACTTGACCCCTCTGTGCTTCAGTAGCACCTGCTTCATAAAGCTGTTGAGAGGATTAAATAACTTAATTGATGTAAAGTTTTAAGAACTGGCACATAGAAAACATTAATAAATTTAGCTGTTATTATAAATACTTAACATTTTCTTATACTTTGATGTTTTCAGAAGTTAATTCCTAATTCAGGACGATTTATTCAAAGTTCAAATTTTATGTTTGTAAAATGTTTTCCTGCCTCCAGTTCTACCCTGTCCTGTCCCTCTTCTATACTGCTTCCAGACTAAGCTATCTAACAGGCCGGTCTGGACTGGTCTCTTATTACTATTTTTGGAGAAGTGACGTTCATTGGCTCTCCATCGCCTATGGGAGAGAGCTTGTGCCTTGTAGTGAGACCTATAACCCTACCTGCCTGCCACCTTCCTGCCCTCCCCATCTTCTAGCCTTTCTGAATAACTTGTATTAATAGCCCCTCAGGGATTCTGGGCTTTCCTACCTGTTTTGACATGCTTCTGTGCATGCTGTTCCAGAGTGCCTGAACACTCTTCCTGCTTTGTGCTTATAGCCTCAACTCGACTGCCCTCCTTCTCTAACATCTCCCTCCCTACCAAGTGGTCTCATGTGCCCCTCACAGTCTCCACTAGTCAAGGGCAGTGGTGACGTGCCATTCTGCATTGTAATACCAGTGTTCTAGCAATGTGCCTGGCAGATGAGCCTGTTGAGTGATTAAGACAATGGATGGATATGAAATAAAAATATACCTCATTCATACTACATTTTCTTTTCTAGGCAGGAAAAATACTCTTGTACTACAAAGATCAGACCAAAGACATCCTGATTAGATTCACTACTTGGTGTTGTTTTCTAGTAAGTAACCGATGTTCCTCACTAAAATTCCTTTTCTTCACATATACGAGGCCTATCCAGAAAAAAATCTAGCCATAAATGCCTTTGTTTCTCATATTTCGTGGCCAGATATTTTTTGGACAGTCCTCGTACATATGAGGTCTGACAACTAAGTTCGCAAACTTGCCACTGTGCACTTACATTGGAGCACTGTACAAACAACTCGGTAAGGTTTCATAACCTTGGTATACCTGTGTCTCACAGCTGTGTTTGTGTAAATGTGTGGCAGTGTCTTGCTGAATGCATTCATGATTATTGTTGCATCTTTTTTTGTGTTCCATCACAAGAATGTCGGAGCTTGAATTAGAACAATGAACAAACATTAAATTTCTTGTTAAACTTTGGTAAGAGTGGAAGTGAAATCAGGGACATTTTAGTCCAAGTTTATGGAGATAATGCCGTGAAGAAAATGGCAGTGTACAAATGGATTAAGTGTTTTTCTGAGGGGAGAGAAAGCGTCACTGATGAAAAGAAATCAGGATGGTCAATAACGAGCAGAACTGATGAAAACATGGCAAAAATTCATCGAATTGTGCATCAAAATTGTCAGCTGACTGTGAGAAGCATAGCAGACCAAGTAAACATCAATAAAGAAACAGTTAGAAAATTTTCACTGAAAATTTTGGCATGAGGATGGTGTGTGCAGAGGAGCTCACCAATGAACAAAAAGCAAAGGAGAGTTGAAGTTTTGCCAAGACCTTTTGGAGAGATAAGACGATGTTTTGGGCAGTTATTACTGGTGATGAAACATGGGTGTACCAATATGACCCTGAAACAAAGCATCAAAGTGCACAATGGAAGTCAGCTAATTCTCCATGGCCAAAAAAGTTCTGTCAGTCCAAATCAGTCAAAATGATGTTGCTAAACTTTTTTGATATCAGAAGGATTGTTCATTATGAATTTGTATCAGCTGGACAGTCAGCCAAGTTTACTATTTGGAAGTGCTGAAAAGGCTGTGTAAAAAAGTTAGACAAAAACGACCTGAACTTTCACCAACAACTAGTGGCTCTTGCATCAAACAGTGCACCAGCTCACACAGCACTGTCTGTGAGGGAGTTTGTAGCCAGTAAACAAATAACTATTGGAACACCCTCCCTACTCACCTGATCTGGCCCCCAATGACTTTTTTCTTTACCCAAAGCGAAAAGAAATATTGAAAGGAAGACATTTTGAAGACATTCAGTACATCATGGGTCATATGACGGTAGCTCTGATGGCCATTCCAGAAAAAGTGCTCCAAAAGTTTTTTGAAGGGTAGAATAGCTGCTGACATCAGTGCATAGATTCCCAAGGGGAATATTTCAAAGGTGACTGTAGTGATACTCAGCAATGAGGTGTATGCACTTTTTCTAGGATGAATTCACTAACTTAATTGTCATATCTCATATTTAAAAGAAAAAATTGTTCAGCAGCACAGGTATATTAGCTGTCACCACATCATAAAGGGAGCATTCTTCACTTGAATAACAGAGAGGAAGAAATCTTTACATCTAATTTCTCAGATTTATTTTCTTAGGAAAATATCTTTATAAATAAGTAAGTGTTTTCCATCAAATAGCCAGCCAGGAATGCTTTAAGAAATGGAACTGAGAGGTGGGTTCTGGTGGGGACCCATAAGGAAAAGACCAGGCAAATCACAGGTTTCCAAACATCCGCTTCCAGATTTACAGGTGACAAAAGAGTTGTAAGGTTGCCTGTTCATTTTACCCCTGACCTTCATGGTTCCTCTCAAAATTCACTCTAATTTATCACTTACTTTACCTTCAACTTAGAGGAATGCTGAAACAATATTTTAGGGAGAATATTTTTACTTATATATCTTAAAAATATTTTTCTACTTCAAAGAATAAAATAGACACAATTTTCAGCCCTCATGAAGCAATTAAATAACTGCTATTTTTCAGCTTGGAACATAATTGTTTTTTGAGATAATATGAAAAACTTTAACATCTTTCTTTCTTGTTATAGGGGCTTATCTCTGTTGCTTTCACAAAAATTTCTGAAAATGAAGGCTTTATTCCAATAAACAAAAATCTGTGGTAGGTATGGAAGAAGACAGTGTCATTTTCATGACTAATCGTGTTCATATCAGATGTACTACTCTCAGGGACACTAAACACCTCCTTCACCTCCCAGGTCCATTTCATACATCACTACGCTGAGTTCTTTTGCCTTCTTCATCCTGCTTGTCCTGTACCCCATTGTGGATGTGAGGGGACTGTGGACAGGAGCTCCATTCTTTTACCCAGGTAAGTCACCTCTGACCCCAAAGGGAGTAGATGATGGTGGCCAAGTTGACTGGCCCAGAGACCAGCTGAGCACAAAACCAGTGCTCAGGCCTTGAGCCACATCCCTGGTGGCATGTTTCTAAGTCTGAGGGAGAAAGCAGCAGGGGTCATGCAGGCGCAGGCTACGCAGAACCAGCCTGTTCCCCACAGCCCCGCCCCATTTTACCCATTAAACAAGTGGGGTCTTACTGACTCCTTGTTTCCTCAGGCAGTACCAAATTGTGGAGGATCAGAAACTACGCAGGACATTATCACCCAGTTTCTAATGCTCCAGAACTGGGGCTATACTTCCTTTCTTATGTAAATGCACTGCCTTACAGATGATGCACAAGAAATAGCAAGAGCGATATCCAGAGAGAAAGGGAGTTTTTTAAATGCCGTTCCTCCTGGAGACTGAGAGAGAAACCTGATGATTTTAATGACTCATTTCAGCCCTCTGATTCTAGCAATAGCTGCTTACTTTGGACCTCAAGTTTTTTGTGAGAAAAATATGTTAATACTTTTGGCTTTCCTTTCGCATTTGGCATTCAAGAATTTCAGAGTTAAAAAAACACTGTAATTCTTGAATGCTAATATTTTCTAATAATTTGTTTATATAGTTGATATTTAAGTGTCTAAGCTATGCATCACTTATTTTTGTCCATAGCCAGTAATACAAGTGCTTGCTTTTTGTTTTTTCACTAAACTAAAGTCAAATTTCAAGTATTAAATAGATGATCAGATGTGACTCAGGAGAACATTATGGTCTGTGTCTCTCTTTGAGGAATGAATTCTATTCTGGTGTACGTCGGCCACGAGGTGTTCCGGAACTACTTCCCCTTTCAGTGGAGGCTGCAGGACAACCAGTCGCACAAAGAGCATCTCATTCAGAACATCGTTGCCACTGCTCTCTGGGTGCTTATTGCCTACATTCTCTATAAAAAGAAGGTTTTTTGGAAAATCTGATGGCTGCAGCTAAAGTGTGACTCTGGTGGACCTATGGGGAGTATCGAAACAGCCTTTATTAAAGGAAGTCACTAATTGTAAAATTGGTAGGATGTGTATCTCTCGATTGTTGGGGAAGGAGCTGGTACACTCAGGCTAGCTGACTGACATGTATCATCAGAACTCTTCCTGTGTATTTGGGACTTATAACTTTGAAATGTAATTGTCTTTTTTCTCCATCTTCTATGTAAATGGATGGATTTGGAACTTTATTCTAAGGATTTCTTGGTTAACTTTTTTGGGGGGCAGGGATGAGGTGGGGGTGGGTGGTCCCCTGGCTGGGAATCGAACCCAGACTGTAGTATTGGGAGTGCTGAAGCCTAGCCACTACACCACCAGGGAACCCCTTCGGTTAACTTTTCAAAAGGAAATTACCATGGGCATTTCGCTTCTGTGATGGAAAAAAAACAACTGTGGTCTGATTCTTACTGATCTTGTTTTCCTGCAAACTGCCTTTCCTTGTGTATAAGTGTACATGCCAACCACAATACCATCATTTGTATTGTGGCTGACTATAAAGCTCATTGAATGTGGTGTTAGTAATATGGTCTAGTACTTTTTGGGAAAGTAGAGTTTCATATTTCAGCAAAGGCAGGCAGGGTAGTTTCCTTTTCAGGTCTGCAAGGCATTGGTGGATCCAAAAAATGCCTTTCTATCAAGCTATTTTCTCTTCTCCCCACTTGAGAAAAAGTTGAAATATGGATGTGTTATTCTCATCTACTCTTGCTTGGTTATCTACTTATGTACCTATCTATTTACCTATCAGTCATCTGTCTATCCAAACTACCCATCTATTACCTGTCTTTCCCTCTGTGTATCTAGATGGTAGCTGGTACCCAGGGACATACCTGTGGAAGAGAGAAAAGCATAGTTTTGCTTGTGGTTTCAGCTTTGCCATCTTGTTGTGTAAGGTGTCGGGCAGGTCCCTTGGCGTGTCTGGGCCTCGTTTTCATCATCTGTGAAATGAGAGAGAGATAGTGATGACCTCTCAGATCCCTTCTTAGTTACACTTGGCGAGGTGGGATACATGAATACCTTTTCTAGGGGTTCCCTGGCACTGTAGCGGCTAGGCTTTGGTGCTGTCAACGCTGCGGCCTGGGTTCGATTTCCAGCCTGGGAACTACCCCCCCGCTCCCCCCAAAACAAAACAAAACATCAATACCTTTTCTGAAATCCTTAGAAAAATAAGTTTATTATGGAAAACTCTTCCAAGTAAATGATAATGGAAAGCCTAAAAACTCTCACTAGAGTCTTTTCAGAATGACCCTCCATAGTGGAGGCACTTTGCCTTCTTGGAATCACAAAACTGAAGGAGCAGTCTCTCAGGTGTGAATATGGGAAAACACACAGAGAAACAGCACTTTTCATATGATGCATCATCATACTTAGAAATTTTCTGTGAGAATTCCATGTTTCAGGAAGATGTGACAGTAGCTTGCACTTTAGATCACCTTTTGGTGGTGAGACAGGGCCATCTCAACATTGCGTCAGCTGTTGCCACTGCATAGAAGACCTCCTGGTCCTTGTGTCCAACTCAGACTTCTAGGCTGAGCTCTCATCCAGCTTTAATTGCCTCCTGACCCCCGCCACCTGGATATCTGCCAGCAACGAGGCTCACCTCTTCCCTCCTTTCTTTTTCCAAATTCAAACCTTTTTCCCTTCGGATTTTCCTAGCTCTGTGAATGGATCATTCTCATCTCGAGGTATAAAACTGCCATCATCTTTCACCCACCTACCTCCTTTGTCCTACTTTTCCCATATTTAGTCATTGCCGTATCTTCTCAGTTCTGCCTCCATCTTCCCCAGTTATCTTCTTCGTTCTCAGTGTCACTACCTTGTTGTTCTAGTCCAGACGCTTATAATTCTTTTTAAACTGGCCTCCTTCCCTCAGTCCCTCCTTCTATAAAGCCACTAGATTAAGCTTTATGAAGCTCAGAGCAAATCACCTCTTTTGTTAAAATTACATTGAAGTTGAAACAGCTTTCCCTGGCATACGTAACCATCCTCAGTGGAGCCCAACACATCTTTCCAGCTTTCTTTCCCCTCCCCCTATACCTACCTACTCATTCCAGCCCGGGACCCCTCCCACCTCCATCACTTAACCAAGGCCTCCTGCTTCTGACTTTGATTATAGCCTTCCTGGATTACTTTTTCCTGTTAATTTTCTCCTATCCACATTTGACCTGTCATTTTAGACCCCATACTTCTAAGGCATTTCTCTAATCTTTTATTCTCATCCAAAAACAGTATTTTCTTCCTCTGGGTTCTATTAGTATCTTATTGGGATCAATCTCATGGCACCCATCACTTTGTGACTTGTATGATAGCTTGTGTACATGTCTAGTTTCCCATGCTAGACTGTGAGCTTGTTAAAGGCAAGAATTATGCCTTGTTCATCTGCATATTCTTATGGCACAAACACAGTGCTTCATACATAGCAGGCACTAAATAAACATTTATTAAAGCAAAGAAATGGTTTTGTTTATTGTTTTTGTTTTTTTTTTATTTAATAAAGTTTTATTTTTCGAAATGTACAGCTGGTGGGACCTGGTCATACATCTTCACCAGCAGCCGGGGCATCCCCGCCCTTGGTGTTTCTGGTGTAAATTACTTGAGCTCTGTGCTTTGAGACTAGTTTAATGAGTCCTTTACTGAGCAGCTCCTGAAGGGCTGCCCTGGCCAAGGAACCATGGATCTTCAGGCGCTCAGAGACAACGGCTGGGGTTATCAGCTTGTAGTTGGGAACCTCCTTACAGAGTTTGTCATACGTTGCTTTGTCAAACAAGACCAGGTTATTAAGCTTGTCCCGAACTTTGCCTTTGGACCACTTCTTTTTTTTGGCCTTGCCTCCAGATTTGTTCACTGGGTCTTTGTCCTTCTTGGCCGACTTCCTGGCATCTTTCTTCTTCTTGTCGTCCTTGGGCGGCATGGCGAAGCTCGGAGAGCAGCTGCTTTCACTGCAGCCTGGCCGAAGATGTCGGACAAACTGGTTTTGTTTTTAATATTTAAGTGCTGATAAAATCAGTGTCTTGTGTGCCCCATGGAAATGTTCATAGAGCTAATGTGTATGGGGGCAATCCTCACCTTTCAGGAAATCTGCTGCTACCCTTCTCTTGCAATGCATTATGGACGGTCACAGCTGGGGCATCCCAAATCTTAGCAAGTGAGTCTAGGTTGGGCCCCTCCAGATGACTTATCCAGAAGCATTTCTCAAATTGGGGAGCATATCAATTAGGATGTCTTGAACCATAAATAAGAAATCCTGATTCAGCTGGGTAATAAGGAAAATTTATCTCCTAAAAAGTCCTAAGATAGGCTGGCTCCTATCCACTAGCAATCAGTCAGCTTCATGGGATGACGGCCACCACCGTGGCCGCACACACTTGGTGAACAAGGCACTCACTGGAAGGAAAGGGCATCCCCTCTGTGTCTCATTCGCCTGAAAACCCCCAGAAGCCTCAGCATCCTTCCGCTTGTGTCTTCTTGGCTCCAAGTGCCCAGCACTGACAAGGGAACATGGATTGACCAAGCCCGTAGTTATGTGGAAGATGGTGATTACCTCCTCTGGGGGTGTAAAGTTAGGTGGGAAAGCACATGGCCAGTGTTTGTCTTTAGTTGCATATTTGTGTAATCCAACTCTTCACCAGAGTGTAGCAAGGCAACATTTTTCTCTTGGTAATCAGCATTTGTTGGGCATTAGTTCCAAAATACTGTTTTTCTTCAGGCTACATGCAGTTCCGAATTCAAAGTTGGTAGAAATGCTAGATATTTGCATTATGTCATAAAATGCCTCAGACTTCATAAACCCTGGATCTAATTGTGTATGTCAAAACATTACGATAGACAAAAGGTGCCATTATTGTGCTGGTTTTCCTTTCCAGAATTCCATCCAAAATGCTAGCTGTAAGGACAGGTGGCCTTGCTCCCTGCAGTGGCACATGGCTTTCCACAGTGTCCATTACTTTTTTGGCTTCTGGTGGAATTGTGTTGTATTGGGACTTAATAGAAATCATTTTTTTCTTATTTCTCCCCATTTTGTGACTGTTTGTTTTTGTCTTATCCTATTTGTAGTCACACCCTTCCCCTTTCCCTGCAATTTGGCACATAGGAGTGGCATCATTAAGCTGAAAAATATTATTTTTATCTGGTGCCTATCCATTTGGGTATTAGAAAGTCTTATTTTGATGTATGCTGCTCTCAAACAATCTGAGGAAGGTGTTATAAAACCAAAAGGTATGAGAGTGTTTAATTTGAAAGCTGTTGGAAGACAACATACTTTATGATAAAAATAACAGGGTGCTTTATATATCTGTAATCAACTCACATTACATTGATAAGCACTATAAAATGAGCTAGAGGAAATACTTTCTGAGATCAGATGCCTATTACTTAAACCACTTTACTGATTTTAATGTATCTATATAAAGGGTCTTATTTAGAAATGATTTCTAAAAGTTTTTATGCAAAGTAATTGTATAACTTCTTAGCTTTTTCATTCTTAAATACCCTCTAGAAACAAATGATTGCTGTTCACCTGATATATTTCTGGAACAGCAAAAGAAAAAATAAACCTGACAGCTAACACTGGTGGAGTAATTATGAGGTCAGGCACTCTTCTAAGCATTTCATGTTAAGTTACACTTAGACATCCTGTGAGGGAAATGCCATTGCCTGTTTTTCCAACGACTAGCTTGAGGCACAGAGAAATTCTGTGGGCTGATAAATTTTGCAGTGACCGTAATTTTCTTTTGTTGTTACACTAGACATTTCTGGATATAACCGGTTCTGTGTAGTCACGTGGTATCTCCTCTCCATCAATCTTAACCTTGCACACACAGATGCTTACATTTTTCACCTAGTGCTCATAGAAATGCAAGTGTTCAGACGTTCAGTTCAAACTGTGCTGTTACTGAATTCTTAACAGCGGAAAAAGTTCTTTTAACGTTTTGAAATTTTTGGAAAAGAAGGTGAAGACTTCTTAAGATCATTACAGTGATGAAATTTGGGCCCATCATTACGACTCCAAGAACAAAAGGCAGCCCATGGAATACGCCATAAGGGATCACCTCAGCTGAAAAAATTCAAAACTCAGGCCTCAGCTGGGAAGGTCATACTGACTTTTTTGGAATTTCTGAATGTGTTGTTCTTGCATACTTTCTTGAAAAAGGTACAATAAACTCTGAATGTTATATTGAAACTTCTATTGTATTAAAAGAATAAAAAATATGGGAGTAAGAAATGAAACACTTCTTCAACACAACGCCAAGTCTCACACAAGTGCAGCAACAAGAAATGCAATTCAACGCCTGGACTTTTCAGTGCTGCCACACCCACTATATAGCCCAGACCTGTCCTAGTGATTTCCATCTGTTTCCAAAATTAAATGAACACTTGAAGGGCCAGCGCCTCATCTGTGATAAAGAGGTGAATGTGCAGTGAGGAAATGGTTTCAAAAACAACACTTTTTTTAAAGGATGGATTTCAAAAACTAGTGGTGTTGGCAAAAAGTATATTGAAGTGTGTGGTGATTTTGTAGAAAAAATAATTATGCAGCTTTGAAAAATAAATGATGTAGGTATATTTCTTTTTAAATTTCATTACAGTATCTTTTCCCACTGATTTTCTATTTAAGTGGAGGCAAAATTTAGCAGCCCGCCCTCATCTGGTCCCTAGTACACAAGGGAAGGGCCGCAGACCCCTGGGCAGACACTGCCAGGCCGCCCTGGTGCAGCAGCAGGGCTGCCCTGCAGCCTGAGCAGGGAGGCACCGCCCCTTCCATCCGTCTCTTTCCTGGACTGTTTGGCAGACACCCCTGACCCCTAGCCCCACACTCATGGATCTTTCAGAAGTTAACCCAAGTACATTTTGGCATAAAGGTTTTTTATGTTAAAATTTCCCAAATGAAAAATTCTAATATTATATTGATATGTAATATTTAATCAAAGCCTATGGAAAAATAAAATCTTGAGACCATGAAAAGAATAGTGTCTTTTTAAAATAAAGTGTACCCTTATTCAGAAACTTGTAAGAACTGAGGTAAAATTTTAAAAACTCCAAATTTAGGATGATTTTTATTTACAAAACAGGTTAATTCTTTTGTTTTACAAAAATTACCCAAAAATGATTCTTAAAAATAGAAATAGCTTCTCAAACTCTTGGGAACTACTTTTAAGCAACCATGGGGTTAAAACTCAGATGATTTTCTTCTTCAGAGTTACAAAGCGACACTTGGCAATGCTTTCTGTCTTCCTCTCAAATTGCATGGCTATGAGTTGTCTCTGGTGCAAGGTCTCCAGTCAGGCCAGAGTCTGAAGAAGCAAGATCTTCTCATTGATGCAGAACCTGTGCAGCACCACCATCAAGTTCTCACCACAGCGGGACACCTGGCGCTCCATGGCCAGGCGGAAGTCCTCTTTCACGCCCTTGGTGATGCCCCGAGTGACCGTGTGGTGCCTGAGGGCAGTGAAAGGGAAATAGGAGGACACCACAGTTAGCACTGGCATCACTGGTCAGTGTCTCTGGGGTAGGAGTAAAGCCTGCCTCAAATCTAAGTATAAGTAAGTAAAAAATTTTAAAAAGAGAAGCCCTAACCAAACAATCCCTTTGCCCATTCCTTCTTAGAAAGACTTAAAACTAGACAGACAGCTTTACCACTCAATAAGACTTTAAACATCTAAATGTTTGATAAAATGTCACCTGCTTCACTTTTGAACTCCTGTACCTGTGACGTTGTGCATCCCTATGCTGACTTGTGAACAATTCGATGACTCTGGGCCGATGGGGTCCAGTCCCCACTAGCCACACAGCTTGTGTCTAGTCAGGCCAGCATACTGCAGAGGCACCAGTAGGGTGGAGGAAAACCAAAGGAGCCAGTGTGTCATGAATGGCTCAGGGATTGTGCACAGCCACCAGGGTGCAAGCATGTCTCTGTCCCTGTGCTGCCAGAACAGGACAGCTCCTCCTCTAAGTGGTGAGCCCAGCCAGACTGACGTCTGCTTCAGAAGCAGCAGGAGTTGGGGGGTCCCCAGACAAGAGTCTGGCACAGGTGGGGAAAGAGAAGCAGAATTGATAAAGAACAGCCAATGGCCTGCGAAAGCCAAGTGAACACCAGATCTGGTCCATGTGCACACTGGTGGAAGGGTTGGTGGGAACACAAGCAAGTCTCTAATTATACCCCAAAAAGTTGTGCTTTAGAGAAGGAAATCACAAAGGAAACCCCACCAAAATGAGAAAAGGAAAAGAAATGTCGAGCAAAATTCAACAGGTTCAATGAAAGGAAAGGAGTTTTAACTACCCAATCAGCAATTTGGTGGATTTAGACACACAGCAGCCATCCCCATTCCCCACCTGTCTGCTTCACTTTCCTCAGACAGAGATTTAACAATGGATTTTTATGTACTGGCCAAAATAAAACTGCTGAAACCACTCTAAAATGTTCATTTTTTAAAACTTGTAAACTTTAAGAATTTATCATTTAAGTACCACAGAAGCCATAAAGTTGCAATGCAACAGAAGATAAATACCCTGGCTCTGTTGGACTAGTAAAGATACTACTGGCCACTCCATAATGCCCACCTGCCCGGTGAACTCAGGAACAAGAACACGGTGTCAGTGAGGCCAAGGCTGAGTCCCCCTGGGAGTAGAAGCAGACTTTTTGTATGCTGTCCTGAGACACTGATCTCCTGGGCCCCAGACTGTAACCCGCTATTGGAGCTAATTCACTGACCAACCAGAAGTTACTGGTACACACAGACGGTAAGCTCAAAGGCATTGATGGTTCAGAGCAAACTCCCCACAGTACCAGTAAAAATGTAATAAAATGTACTCTGTTGGTCATAGTTCAATGGTGCTGCTTCCATATATAAAGAGCAGCACAACTTAATGGTATTTCTGTCAGAGCTGCTATCCCTCTGGTCAATTTGGATGAAGAGAAGAATTAGTTAGCTTTTGTAGTTTATGAACAGGATAAATCAGTTCATAAACATGATGTTCCAGCCTACCAAATATTTTCAATTCATAAAGGTAAGGTCTAAAAAACAGTATCAATGGTAGGCAAATATTGTGCTAATACCTATTGAGACCAAAACTTCAATACTGGTCACTAATATGAAGAATAAAAATGTACTTAAAATAAGCTTTAGCATCCTTAAATATTTATAGTTGAATGCCTTGTTTTATAAAAGGAGAATCATAGTTGAGTACCTAATCTAATGTGCACTTAAATTGGACAGTTTTATATAACTTTCTTTTTTTCCAGATCCATAATGATTTTTAAATCGAACACAAAAACACTGGCAACTTATGGAAAAAAATAAGAAATGTTACAATATTACAACCAGATGGTTTGCCAAGGAATGCAGAACAAATTAAATAAATAAAGCATGGAAAAGAGCACTGAGGAACAAAGAGCTGAAAACCATGGGCAGTAAAACATGTTGACAAAACAGTACACTATGAGCAGGTGTTTTTCCACTTGGTACCTGTCAGCAGTCTGTATGCTGGGCTGAAGCACAGGTAAGAATTCCTGCTGCAGTAACCCCATGGGAGGGCTAGAAGGCCTTTAAAAAACAGCAAACAGCAGCATTCAAACACCCACACCGACTCACCCTGCACTGCAAAAACAACACTCCAGAGAAAATGCACAAGACTGGAAGCAGACTATACAAAAACCCTTTAACCTCCACAGGCCCCTGGCCGCAGCTCTGTCAGGACGACGGGGAGAAGCTAGCGAGCCCTCTCACTGCACCTGCTGCTGGGACATGTCCAGAGTCATCTTGGTTCCTGGTCCCCGAGCTCAGCCCACTTGAGATTTGGCATAAAAAGCAACCACTGAGGAAGGACGATGAGATGCAATTGAATGACGGTGGTGAGAGGGGTTAACATTTGAGAAGGCGTTTTCAAATCCAGCCAGCATCCTTCACTCTCCACTCTTCTCACGCCCATGCCAATCCCATAAATAAACCTGGAGACTTTTTGTAACCATCCTTGATAGGATTGAAGCCCCAAATGGAAGAGGCCCTTCTGAAAGGACTAGAGGGGCTGGCAATGTATTTTGATAAAGAAAGGTTAAGTTTAAATTTCAAAAAGTACTGAGAAAAGGAAAAATGGGGGCGGGGGGAAGTCTGGGACCCATGGCTTTGCAGAATTCTGTAACAACAAAGATTTAGTACATTAGCTTGGTGATCAACTCAGAATATTATTATCCACCCTATTCTGAGCATACTAAAGACACCGTTTTCCATTTTCATCCAATCTAATGCAACTAAGATACTGTGAATATCAGCATATAAAATTTTGTTATAAAATATATGAGGAAAATGTCTATGTAACAAATAAAGAGCTTATCCCTCCTGTCAGGCCCGAGGTGCCCCAGTGTTCGTACTGTACCTGCTTGCACTCGAGATGCCACAACTAGGATGGACTCACAACGTTCCCCAAGGGGATGGGGGCTATACACTGTTCACAACATCTCTGTCACTAAGCTACAGGGGCCACCCAAAAGGTCTTCAATGGCTTCAGAGAATTTGTCTGCATCCCAAAGGGGAAGGGAATATAGTTTTACTCAAGATCCCAATCGTACCTCAATTAGCGAGTGTGTTCTGGCATACGCAGTTTGTTTTTCTCATTGAGGTTGAGGTATAAGTAATTTGAATGCAAGTTTCAGATGAACCTTGAGACTCACACAGTAAAGACTGGACAAATTTCTACACAGTCAACTAAGTAACAATGCCAATTCCTGCTTCCAAACAGATGGAAGAACAGGTTTCCTTCAAGGTTTAATGGTCTTTTACATGGGAGTTAGAAGAAATTAGGGTTATAATGACCAAGGTGGGAGCATGGAATTATCCCTCAAGGCCTGGAAATGCATGCTGTGTATCAAAGTCTTACCCTAAACAACCCTTTAGAGTGGTATTGTCTGGGTGTCCAACAGTCCTTTGCTTTCATTCCTTGTCCTAGGGGTTGTCTGCATGTATCCATGTCACTGTTTAGCTCAATAAAAACTAGCTAAAAAAGAAAGGTTCCAGTATAATAAACTGAGATTCAAGATTTTTTGGCAATCCATTCTCTCCCACTTCCAGGTTAGCATTATCTAAGTAAAGTGAGAATCATCTATAGGTTTAATCCTAAGTAAATGAAGTTGGTTGTACTAAGGCTGTTTCTATAATAATAATTTGTATAATTAGTGTTAATGGGAGTTAACTAAAAAGTTATTAAAGGTACTTTTGTATATCCAGCCTCAAAACCTAGAAAAAGGAAATCAGAACACAAAAGGGGTTACCTAGGCTCCCACGTCAAAAAGTAATCTTTATTCTCAAACACTGTAAAGAATATTTTGAACCATGGCTTGTATTCAGTCTTAGGGAAGTAAATGGAGATGGGAAGATGAGCATGTCCAATTCGTCTTGCTGAAGCAACCTAATATATAACAGTCTTGTGTTTAAAAAAAAAAGAACATTAAAAGATTTTTATATGTTTAGAATATTTAATAACATTTACAAGATGAAGGACAAGAACCCCACTTAATTTTCCCATTCTTTAGACTGGATTCCAAAAGACTCTATTATTGATAGGACATCTTTCTATGCACCAAATTACTGAGATTACAGATATCCAAAATGAAAACCTCTTACATTCCTCTCTCAACATTTCTAAAACTCTACAAAGATAGAATGAGATGTGGATTTTGGCTTTAAATGACTGAAAACTTTGTTCATTTAACAATTGAGGGAGTAAGGAAAATGTTTTCAGCCTTAGCAACACTTTCTTCTCACTCAGGGTTCAGTCTCTTGCAGTGACTCTAACACTGACTTAAGACATGCCAAATATATAGGACGTAAAGGAGGAAGTATGAAAATCAAATTATGCGTGGCATTTAAAGCACAGAGGATATATTTATTATCCAAACTACAATGAGGATTGAAGGAGAAAAGCAAGATTTATGAGCTATTTAAAAATCATAAATGGTCACTAAATTCCTCTAGGTGTGGGAGGGCATGCCTGAGACCAAGCACCTCACCAACATCTCTTAGGGCAGGTGTGTTCTTGGAGGCTTTAGACCCAGCTATTTTTCTTTGTGCTATGTAAGCAATGAAGATAGCTCAGGTAGGCTTCAATTCAATACGGAAATCCAAGTACAATTTATAAATAAAGTCTGTAGTTTTTCCTAATGAATTGTCCTAATCCAGTGCAACTTTAATAAGCCTGGCTTTTCTTAATTAACAGTATTCTATGTAATCATGAACTTATAGAATCAATATGGAAATTTGGAAAAGATATTATGAATGAAACTTTTATCTAGTGAAAAAGTTTCAAAAGTGACAGAAGCACCCCAATTTAAATGTTTTATCAGAAATGTAGTCTTTGAAAAGATACCCAGAATCAAACTTACTCTCAAAAACAGAGACCAGTTTTATATTCCTTTCTATTAAATTTTTGAAAGGTATGAAAATTTACAAGAATTTCCTACTAGCCCACAAAAGGAGAACACTTAGCATGGGAGAGTAAGAGGTAGTCTGCTTACTTGATCAGCATTCCTTGATTGGGTAGCAATTCCAGATGAATTTTCCCACCTTCCTGAGTTCTTAAGTAGGCGAATTCCTCCAGCATATCAATATCTGCAGGCTGGATTCAGGTTAACCACATATAAGAACAAGGTGCCCTAGTCTCATGGATGAGGACACAGGTTTATAGTGACTGAGCAACGGACATCCCACTAACAACTGTGGAGTCAGTATTGGAACCCATGTCTGCCTGATTCCAAAACTAATGATTTTTATACCAACCGAACTACCTTACAAAGATAAACATTTTTCATATAGATGATAATGAAGCATTCTATACGGTCACAAGAGCCAAAGCTTCTATTTTCTTTTTTCTTTGGCGGGGATGGTTCCCTAGCTGAGAATCGAATCCAAGTCACGGCATTTAGAGCGCCAAAGTCTAGCTACTACACCACCAGGGAACCCCCTATTTTCTTAATAAGAGATGAAAGAGGAGTTCCCTGGTGGTGTAGTGGCTTAAGGCTTCGGTGCTGGCGCTGTCAACGCTGCGGCCTGGGTTCGATTCCCGGCCAGGGACCTACCCATATACCAAAAAGCAAAAAAAAAAAAAAAAAAAAAAAAAAAAAAAAAAAAAAAAAAAAAAAAAAAAAAAAAAAGAGATGAAAGAGGTGGTATGGATATTGTATCCCCCTAAAAAGGTTAATAACTATTGCTCTGGGCACTTGGACAAAGATATTAGATTCTTTGCAGCTCAAAAATAATGTGTTAGGACAAGCAATAAAGTATAAATACCAAATGGAGGCATAACCTTTTATTCAAAGGTGGTCTTCCCCTAACACACAGTATAAAATATAACATTCCTTATCTTTGAAAGCAGTGTTGGGTTGGGCAGCATCTGTGGTGAGTACCCAGCTGCAGCTGTGACAGCTACAGTATAGCGCTCCAACACCAGGGGACAGCCAATGCCCCAGGAGGCCCTCTTCTGATAGCTGAAGGCCAATGAACTAGTATATTCTATGGCTAAACCAGCTACTCTGGGCCTGTAAGAAACCTGTAGGTTATTACTTCAGGCATCTTGGGTACCTTCCTGAAGTAGCTGGAAGTGGAAAATGGAACAGGGTTGTTGATATTCCTAATTCTTTGCATTACCTCTTTGAAGCCTTTTTATGACTTTCATAAGACCAAAGGTCACTGTCCCTTTTTTAATTCCCCCATTCCTTCTTCTTTTTCCCCAAACAGTGAAAACCATTATTTCTACCCAGAATGGTTCATTAAAAAAAATAATAATAATCACAATTTCTTATGCTTAAATAAGAAAAAGGATACTTGTAACATAATTGAAAAAATTCTCATATTGAAAGTTTCCTTGTTGGCAAATCTTATTGACAGCTTTCAAGAAAAGATTCTCTCCCCGTGGCCACTCTTGCTGAAGCAGTACGATCACATGCCCCAGTGCCATGTCATCCCTGCTGTCTGTGAAAGCTCTAAGCTGCAAGACAAGAAATGATGTAAACACAAAAGGAAAAGGAATCACAGGGTAATCTAAAATATACTAAATACCACTTCCTTAAAAAAAAAAAATGCTGTTATATGAGTAAGAAGAGAAAACAAACCTTCCTTGCAAACATCACGAGTGCCTACTAAGTGGGGGTGGGTCCTAACCAGAGAAACCTGGCTCCCTCTGTGCTGTGAAAATGGTCACTGGCAGTGTGTTTGTTTACATGAGCACCTCAATGGGACCTGACTCTGCATGGTGAGCCTCAAGCTTTGAATTTGGGAATAAGGGTGAGAGAAAGTCCAGTAGTCTGTATAACAGAGAAGAATTTGGAGACTTCTTTTAAGGAGACAATGAGAATGGAGGGTGGGCAAGAAGCCATCTAGGAGAGATGGGATTGGGGAGAACATGGACTAGGGAGAAAGAAAGGCAGTGAACAACAAGGAAGTGAACTGGAGAAACCGTCAAAGGACTTTTTGTTCTACACGAGCAGCTACGCCTAAAATTACACTTAAAATTGTTTCTGTTGCCCCAAGTGATTCTGATGATGAATTAAGTTTGGAATTACTGCTCTAAAGTGGAGACCCAATATTGTTCCCTTGCTCCTTAGCCTGTTTACTCTAAGGCTCCATAATACCTGCAGCCAAGGGCCTGACGTTCCTTCATCAGTCTTTAACCCTTTCCAGCCCTGTTGGGACTTTGCTGGTGTTCACTCTTATGCCTAAAACACTTTCATCCATCATATCTTTATGATAATAAATTCACTACTCCCTATGAACCCAACAACATTTGTATTCCTTTCCTTTGCAGCTAATATATTCTGACTTGTATCTTAATTCATTAAATATTTACTGAACACTACTACAGGCAAGGTTATGTGCATATTTGTGCCACTATTATTTTTAATCTTCTCAGGGATGGGATTACTTCCTACTCATCTTTGCTTAATGCAGTCAACATTTAATAAATATTTGTTAATTCTTAGTCCACGTGCTTTCTTCTTTACATCAACCTGCACTTTCTTTCTTTTTTTTTGTATGTGGGTAGTTACCTGGCCGTGAATCGAACCCAGGCAGGAGCATTGACAGCGCCAGCACCGAAGCCTTAAACCATTACACCACCAGGGAACTCCCCAACCTGCACTTTCAAAGAATTAAACTAACATTCTCAAGGCTCTCAATTGAAGTCATTCTGGCCATCAGAACAATACTCCAAATTAAATTTCTTTCACACTCAATGAACATCTACAGAATCAACTTTAAGCTTACCTTAAAACAAGCTAACATTAAATGCAGGCAGTATGGCATGATAGCCTTGCTGGTACAAGGCAGAAGCTTCAGATCTGAACCTAAAAAAGTCCACAATATGTGTGTTATTATCAAAGAAAATTGCTTTCAAAAGCAAATGTTTAAGATGCTTTCCTAAAAAAGGAAAAAAAAAGTAGATAAGCAAGAGTCACATGATTTCGTGTAAAGTAGCCACATTTACATTTAGTAGAGGTAAAATGTTTTGAATGGTCTCTGGAATTCATTTATCAATCTTCTTTCTTAAGCTTGTTCAAATACATTTTATTAGAAAACATTTCAAATATATAGAAAATCATATAGAGATTATGCCAGTGTGTTCACCACTCAGCTTTATAAAATGTTAACATTTTGCCTTCATTTTTAAAGTTTTTAATATAAATGATCACAAATTCAGCTGAAGCCTCTTGTGTACCTTTTTCAATCCCATTCTCTTCCTCCCTTCCTAGAGGTAAATATTATTCTGAATATGGTGTTATCATTCCTATGTATATTGTATATTTTTAACATAGAAATTTGTATTCCTAAACAATTCAGAGGAATGTGCTCCATATTTTCAGTCTACCATGTAAATGGTGTCATAATGTATATATCCTTCTGCACATTGCATTTTCAATGCTAATACCTGTAGCTCTAGGTCACTGACTTTTTTTTATTGAGGTATAATTGAAATATGACATATCAGTTTCAGGTGTACAACATAATGATTTGATATTTGTATATATTGTAACATGATGACCACAATAAGTCTAGTTAACATACGTGACCATACATAAACATAAAATTTTTTTTCTTGTGATGAGAACTTTAAGATCTATTCTCTTAGCCATTTCCAAATATGCAACACTGTATTATTAACTATAGTTGCCATGCTGTATATTATAACCCCAGGACTGACTTATTTATTTTATAACTGGCAATTTGTACCTTTTGACTCCCTTCACCCATTTGCCCCCTACTCCAATTTTCAATGTTATACAGTATTCTGCTGTTCACATATGCCACAATTGAATTACCTATTCTTTTATGAACACTGAGATATATAAGAACTAAACATTCTTATATATATTTTCTTGTATGATTGTGGAAAAAACTTTAGGCAATGGTTTTCAAGCCAAGACCTTAATCATTTCCTTCATGGTGTGTGCTTTTGTAGCCTAAATCTTTCTCTAGTTTGTAGCCTAAACTTCTAACACAAAGATTTTCTGTTAGAAGTTTAAAAGTTCTAGTTTTCACATTTAAATCTTATAATTTAAAGCATTTTCGTGTAGTATGAAAGAGGAATCTCATTTTCATTGTTGTTTTTACATTTAGATAATCAAAAATTGTTCCAGTATCACTTATTAGATAAATTCATTCTTCCCCCATTGAATTGTAATGTCATCTGTTTCTTGGTTCTTTACTCTCTTCCACTGGTCAATCTCTCTGCCAATACTACACTATCTTAATTACTATAGCTTTAAAATAAGTCCTGATGTCCATTGGGTCATCTGATCTATTTCTGTTCCACAGAGATGCTTAATTTTTGAAGGGGTCTGGCTATTTCCTTTTTTAAAACGTTTGGTTATAGAAAACTTCAAACATATACAAAGTAAACAGAAAAATATAATGAACTGCCAGGAGCAAAATATGTAATGTACTTCAAGGAGCT
The DNA here is from genome assembly GCA_004026885.1 of Lyroderma lyra. Classification (NCBI taxonomy): domain Eukaryota; kingdom Metazoa; phylum Chordata; class Mammalia; order Chiroptera; family Megadermatidae; genus Lyroderma; species Lyroderma lyra. Next base: position 27,358 of record PVJL010010295.1, on the reverse strand, counting down.
TTAATTATTATCAAAACTGTCATTCTTTCTCATTCTACAGTTTTTAGTATCCTAAGAAATCTATCTACTATCAGTTGCAAAGGTATTTTCTTCTAAAAAATGTAACCATTTTTGCTTTTCCATTTAGTCTATATTCAATCTCTAATTCCTTTTTGTGACTAATGTAAGGGAGGAGTTGGGGCTCCTTTTTTTCCAAAAAATATCCATTTGTTCCAGCACCATTTATTGGAAAGGCTTTCCTTTCTCCATTGAATTACTTTGGTGTCTTCAATGAAAATCATTAGTGTGGGTCTAGTGGGGGATTCTTCATTTTTATGCCAATACTGTCTTAATAGCTGTTGCTTTATAGTAAGTCTTGCTATCAGGTAGGTTAAGTCACACAATTTCGTTCATGTTCTTCAAAACTGTTTCAGATATTGGAGATTGTATTTCCATGTAAATTTTAGAACCAGCTCTGTCAATTTCTACCAAAAAAAAAGTCTGCTAAGATTGTGACTGGTACTGTGCTGAATCAATACATACATTTGGAGAGAATTGGTACCCTAATAATATTGAGTCTTCTGATCTATAAACATGATTTTGCACACATTTTTCATTCAATTTATCCCTATGTATTTTATGTTTCTTGATGTTATTCTAGTTGGAGATTCTTTATGCTTTCCTATGTTGCCAAATAGATAGCTGTGAATAAAGGTAATATTTTTTTAACCTTTATGCCTTTATTTCCTTTTCTTGCCTTTTGTACTGGCTAGATGCTCCAGTATGGTGAATTGAAGTGGTGAGAGTAGATATCCTTGTATTGTTGTTGATCTTGGGGAAAGCATTCAATATTTCATAGTTATTAAGAATGATGTTGAGGAAGTTCCCTTCTATTTGTAGTTTGTGAAGATTTTTAAAATCAGGACTGATCAATATAAACATAATTGAAATCTGCCTGTATCTATTAAGACAATCATATGATTTTCTTCTTTAATCTATTAATGTGGTGAAATACAGCGATTGACTTTCAAATGTTAAACAATTTTTGTATTCTTAATATACTTGGTCATATGTATTACCCATCTTATACATTGCTATATTTGATTTGTTAGTATTTTGTTGAGGATTTTGGCATCCATGCTCATGATGGATACCAGCTTTTGATGTTCTTTTCTTATAATGCTGTTGTTTGGTTTTGCTATCAGTGTTATGGTGGCCTTAAAAACTGAAAAGTGTTCCCTCTTCCTCTAATTTTTCAAGGACTGTGTATAAGATTGGTGTTATTTCTTCCTAAATGCTTTATAAAATTCACTAGTGAAGCCATTTGGACCTGGAGTTTTCTTTGTGGGAAGGCTTTTGATAACAAACTTAATTTCTTTGGGAGATATAGGAACATTCAGCTTTTCTATTTGTGTCCATTTTGATAAGTTGTGTTTTGAAGAAATTTTTTCATTTCATCTAAATTGTTGAATTTACTGGCATAAAGTTACTCAGAAGTAATTCTCTTAATGGCCTTTTGATTTCAGTAGGAACTATAGTGACATTCCCACTTTCATTCCTGATATTGGTAATTAGTGTTCACTTTCTTCCTGATCAATCCTATTAGGAGTTTATCAACTTTATTAATTTTTTTTCAGAAAACCAACTTTTGGCTTTATTAAATTTCTCTATACATTATTGATATCTGCTCATATCATTATTTCCTGTCTTCTATTTTCTTTGGGTTTAATTTGCTCATCTTTTTCTACTTTTAAAATGGAAATTTAGATCTGTGACAGTGAGTCTTTCTTCCTTTCTTATATAAGCATCACAACTAAATTTAGATAGTTTTCAAGCAATGTGTAATTTGAAGTGAAGCTCAAAACGGCCCAAGAGGGATATGTTACAACATACTTAACTAATCACATGTTTTCTTAGAATTGGAAAAGGCAGGAAAAGGAGTTCATAACTGAAGAAATAACAAGTTAATCAAATGAAGAGAATTTTGGAGGAACGATAGATCTACAGATCTGCTTATGAAATCAGAGCCAAGAAAAAGCTTGAAAAGGGATTAACTTTTTATACAATTTGTCAAGCCCTGCAGATCACACAGTATTTTATCTTTGTTAGGAATTATAAAAAAATTTCCCAGGCTTGAATCCTTAAGCTATTTTTAAAAATTAAAATGAAACTTCTCACTGTACCTTTTCTAAATTTGGGCTTTATTTTTGAGGGTTCTTCCTGTGATTTGCCTCCATCCTGAATGGGGAGTACCATGTAGCACATCAAATCAAGGACTTTTTCACATGTCATCTAAAGAAAATAAGACAAAAAAACTAATCTGGAGTTCCTAAAACTGAAACCCAATCAACATCACATTAAAATATTCGCATACAACTGGGCAACATAGGCACATACAGGTCTGTAGCAATGTCTCAAGATTCATGTGATCATTATTAACTATTTGCACAATGGTGCATGTAGAAAATATAACAATAGATTAAATGTATGTACTAGAACTTTGAGGGACAATAACAATAACTCATTCTTTGCTGCTAAAAAAAAGAACAAAACTTAAAAAGTAATCTAGTATTAATTAAACCACAGTGTTAAACAGTACAAAGGCATCCAAAATAAGCATCTCCCTGTCTTAAAAGTATTTATTAACTCACTGAATAGAAAATTTAACAAAATAGGACTTATAATAGAAAAATAAACAGTATACACAACATAATTTAAAACAAAGTAGAAAATAATACAGGCTGTGGAAAAGCAAAAAGAAGGTTTTCAGAAGAGTAAAGAAAATGTGGGGAAGGGCTATATATCAGTTTAGGTGATTTCCTTGAGGGGAAGGAGGGTGTGATGTAGGAAATACAGATAAAAACAACTAGACTGATGCAGCGCTGGTGGATAAGAGAGGGCCTCCAGTGCCACAGTGAGCAGGATGGTCTTGAACCACAGAGAGTAAGACATCACTATTTACCTTCCATTTACCCATTTGGATTCTAATAATAACAATCAGATTCCATTTAGGGAATCCTTCCATGTGTCAGGGACAACTTTATTTTCTCTATTTTACAGGTGAGGAAGTGGAACCTTAAATCCATGCTTCTCAACTTTTTTCATGTCTTGTCATGTACAAAATATTATTTGTTAGGCTGCCCAGAGCTGGCAGCAACCACCCTCGGGGCTCTAGCTACCCTAAGCCACAGCTAACTGCCCTGAGAGCTGAGGGGTCAGGACCTTGGCATATCTAGGAACCACTCATGGCTACAGGGTTGTGAAGCTCTAACTTTAAGAGATTGGCAGCTTGGTAGTTAAGAACTTGAACTTGCGTTAGACAGTCCTGGTGATAAAACTTGCCGTAGGTCACAGGGCTAATATGTGGTAGGGCCAAAACTTATACTTCAAACATCCTTCTCTGAATGCCTATTGTGCACATATCTGAGGCATACCACTTAATATCTGATTTTTAACTGTCTTAAACTTTTTTCTCCAACTCAGATTATATGGTCTTGAAGGAAATGATCCCATATTCCCTACATCCTGCTTTACTCTCCACCCCAGCCCACGGTTCAACTCTAGACACTCAAAAGTCAATCTCTCAATTAAATGGAATGATGACAGCAATAGTTTAGAAAGCAATGACCATAATTTATAGGAATGGAAAAAAGGTTACAAGCACAAAACTCAGTTAATTTTAGTATATGTGCTGCCGAAATGAGCATAAAACTCAGTTAAAAGCCATGAATTAGGGTGGTGGCAAAGGAAATAAAAGGCACTATACCAAAGATATTAGTATCATACTAGAAGAATCAAGAGGATTAACTAGAGTTAGGAGTCAACCATGACTTGATCATTTTACGCTGAGGAACCAGAGAACTAAGGAAACTCACATTTGGACATGTTGAGTCTGTACTGAAGATAGGCAGTTAAGGAATCTGAGGAATCAGTAAGTTAGAAACCAAAGATGCAGGCCTAACAGTGATCAGCTCAGGGGTATAACTAAAGCCCTCAAAGAGAATGAGTTTGCCTAGCTTAATTAACCCTTTCACTGCCTTAACTGACTTCAAGTTTTTTTTTTCAAAATGTGTCAAAAGCCACAAAAATTAAAAAATTGATATTTTGACTATTTTATGCATTTAATAATAACATTTGAGCTGCTTTGTATGTAAATGACATTATTATTTTAAATTTTTGTTATATAGGAACAAATTTACCATTATATAGAATTTTAGCAAAATACTCAAAATATACTAAGTGGCATCAATTAGATTTAAGTATTGATAAATTAGAACCTATTGGCATTGATGACAAAAAAATTTGTTACAAAATGTTACACAATATAGCATACAAAAAATCTTTGTTGTTGATAGTGCAAGCCACAGGAAAACATATTTAAAAATCTTGTAAATGGAGAAAAGTCCTTGAAACTGTTTCACACTGAGCTTCTGGAGTAAACTCAAGCACTGCAGTCATGGATGGAAATATTCATTTGGATGTATCTGAACGTCACAGCAAAAGGATTAAATCTACCAGTTTATTTTATAATTCCTACTACAATGCAGAACAGCAGGGCCCTGTGTAGTGGTCTAATTCTACATGATATGTATATATATTCTGTGTGAGTAAACATGTGCTCTTTTAAGTTCTCAGAAGGAATTAACTGGAACTTAGAATTAAGTACCTAATTACATAAACGATGGTAGAAAAGCATTTCAACTTTAAATTGCTTTATAATTTAAACAATTCTAATGGTTTCTTTCTAAAATTCATGGCAAATTATAAATCATATTTAAAAGTTTAAGCTAAAAAACTTAATTCATGGTTTTTAATCACAAAGTAATCAACTTAACATATGGACAGATGAGAATCAGAGTTTGTGTTAGGTTGTGGCCCTGGATTTATACTGTACCTACATATATAAAGAATATACCATTTTAATTGAATTCAAACATTTACTAAGTATCAAAGATGTGCAAAGTTCTGCAATGAGTTCTGTTGAGAGACTCAAAGAGAAAGAACACTGTGCTCACCCTGTGATAGGAGGGGCTCACAATTATACACCTATGAGATGTCATCACCATGAAAAAGGGAGACTGTGAGGTTCAGATAAGCTAATGTAAATCCGCATTTCTCGCTTAATAAAGGCCCCTTCTGTCCAAGCACAACAGGACTGATTCCACTCTAAAAAGATTCCAGGCAAGAAAATGGAAAAAAAAAAATCATCCTCCAACAAAATGGAATAACAAAAAGGAAATTTGAAAAAGCACTGAAGACTAATTTCAGGGAAGATATAGTAAAGAAAAAATTAAGTTAAACAAAATCACTGTGATTTTTCAGATTAGATAATAGATATAGGCAGAAAGACCAAATTTCAAGTAAACATGCACTGGATTAAAAACCCACTCTAGGAGAAAAAGAAAGCCCCAGTGTAGCTGAGTGCATCTGAGGGTCCTGTGCAGGGCTCCCAATACTCACTCTGTACTCCCCTAGAGCAAAGTGGCAAGTTGCTAGCTGGATGAGTGCCCTCTGATGCTCCAAGGTCCCCTGCCCCGTGATCTGCGGCTGAGGAAGTGATCCCTGGAGAGCTGCTAAATGATGCAGGCTGGCTATTGCTTTTTTATATTGACCCTTAGAAAGATATAACAGCAAGAAGGGAAAAAAACACTGCCATTAAAAAAAAAAATCTCTAGAGTTAATTAAGCAATTAGCAAAAGCAACTACAAATAAGGTACCTCTGCTTGATATCTAAGGATGAAAAAGGAGACTTAGCAACAGTCTTTCTAGTCTTAATTCTTAAGACTAAATAAAATAACATAAACCTTTTGATAAATTAAATTTTGAATATACCATTTCTTCATAAATACTCATTATTTTATGACTAATACCACTTCTCCTTTATGATGGATGAAAGCAGTAACATGTCCATTTCAATAACAGAGACTGGAAGCTCTCCATCCCATTAGTGAATTATCTGCTATCTTCATTTTGGGTATAAGGAGGTTAAGCACAGCACAGCAAGACAGAGAAATTTCATCAGAATAGAGATGGGTAGGGATAAGAAGTATTCATCTTTTATTGAAAAGTAAAAATCTTACTTTTACAAAGGAGTGGGACTGGACATACCAAAAATAACAGAAGATGCAGCTTTGTCATTCTGAGTTATTCTGAGAAGAAAGTGGATCTTAATCCCTCCATTAGGGCATGGACTAACAATCCACAAAGGGACAAACGTATCTTGCATGTATGAACACAGGTACTTAAAATATACATTGTTCTACCTGATAGATGACCATGTCAGTGAGGAAGATTCTTAACCAAAGCCAAGTATCTGTCTTCCATGCCACACAAATTCTTGTAAATTCTGAGTGAGAATTAAAAGCAAATTTATTAAAAATATATAACACAAAAGCAAAAAAAAACTAACAAACCCAGCAAGACAGAACAGAGACAAATTATCAAAAAATGGGCAGTAACTTTAAACACTATTTCTAAAACAATGGTCTAGAATTTCAATTAGATGTAAAGTTAGAACACAATACTTATCAGTAATATGCAAGCAGTATTTTTATTAGGCACTAACGTTTACTAAGCATACACCATGTGTCAAGAACTGCTCAAAATGCTTTCCACATATTACCTCATTTATTTTTTAAATTACTGTTTTCCCTAGAAAAAGGTCTTATTTTATTTTCACCCAGTCAAAATAACTATATGACACTAAGAGTTTTAGTCATTTTTTTAAAAAGCCCATTTATAACAAAAAAAAAATCCCCTCCAAAAGTCACACACATGCTCACAATTTATAGATGAGACAAGGACAAATGGAATGATGCTAATGTTTATTTAGAAAATATGACATGACACATCTGACCAAGGGCTCTATATAGGGATGTACCAGAAGCAGCCCAGCAGAAGAATGTCTAGCAAAGTGCTAGTGATTTCCAAGTAATGTTGAAATACTTAATAGTTCATACATTATACAGATAAAACTCCCTATAGTTTTGTCTATATTGAAAAGAAAACAGGCTTTCTGTAGCATTTGTAGTTTTTCAAGCTATGGACTTAATGCAGATAAAAATATCATTACTTTTTGTATATGTGGTTTAAAGAAGATATAAAACCATAGGACAGAACAATTAAAAGCAAACAAAACACACAAACACCCACAAAAACAAAAGCACAAAACAAACAAACCCTATAAAGGCCAAAACCTACCCTCAAACTTCTCCCAACCCTGATTATAGTAATATACCCTCAGAGTAGAACCTAAGAGGTAAATAGTTATTTGATGAGATGTATCTTGCTCAAAAAGAATCTGATGTGTGAACTATAATAATTAGCCACAAGTGACTTGACATTTCAGGTAGAATAATAATTTTTTTTAGCACAATAATTTTATGTAGAAAAGTTAAACGGCACTAACATGACATTCTTACCTTTGTCAAGGAACTCTAGGGAATAGAGCAACTCCCAGCTCTCCTTGGCCAATTTAAAGCTTTCTAACACTTCAATTGAGTTAGCAAGTTCTGCTTTATTGACGACAATGTGACGATTCCTTCCTTTTGGTGAACAGTCCTCATCATCTGAACTCTGGTTAGAGAATGTGAAGAACATGATTAAAGTTATCAATATAATCATATACTGTAACATTACTGTTTATTGCTGTCCCTCCTGGTTATTATAATGGATTTTATATCAAAGGATACTATCATGAGTACTATAATTTTTTTTTAATTTAACAATTTAGCTTTTACAAATTAATATAAAATTTTCATCTTTTTACTTTCACACATACAAGTTTTACTTTTAAAATTAGGTTTATGTTTTTCTGATGATAAATTCTAAGCTGATGTTGGCTTCAGAGTAAGTTATAGAGTTAAACTTCTAATAATTTAAATATATCAATGTTATAAAAGCCAAAAATTAAAATTTTACAGAGGTAGAGCTTAATTAAATAGCATTTGTTTTATAGTTTACTTTTTTCCATTATTGTGTGACATTATTTCCATAAATGTGACATTATTTAATTTGCTTCCAAGTAACAGTTTGTCATGCAGAGGAATAAAATTGAAGTCTAAGTCTCCTAGGAAATAATTCAGAGAAACAACTGTTATTAATCTTTTGTTCACTGAATATAATAGTCACCCCTCTTTTTAGCTGTACTCCCCATTGTCTGGCCAGGAATCACATTTGTCAGCACTTATCTATTAATTCTCTCTGTATTTTATAATAAAAATTCGTACTTTTCTTGCTCTTCATCGCAAGTAATATAAAGACAAAGGAAAAGAGAGGACCTCAGAGAAAGGCTACTATTGTAAATCCCACTAGGTGTGGTCAGACATTTTGCCAAAAAAAAAAACCCACAGTAAAGGTTAGAATAGCTCCACTTAATTTTATTTTGCTGAGAAATTCTTGGAATCTTTTATTTCATCAAGGTCATTTTTATTAATGTAATGACCCAAATAAAATTCTCCCTTCAGATTTTTACCCCACTAAGATCACTTAAAAATAGGTATAAATATTTTAGCTACAAGTGCCATTTCTCAAGGTAATCTCAGAAAAAACAGGTACCTCGCTCCCACTATCCACCTTTCTTCCAAACTTTCAGATCTTAGTATTCTGCTATTCTTCATGGGGGCGGGGGGGGGGGGGAGCCTCACCTGCCCCACCCTATTTAGCTTCGTATTATCCCTCAATGACACATACTCAGAACCCTTTCACAATCAAAACCTGTCAGGTATCCTCCTTCATCAATCTTGTTCCTTGCGACATTTTGGCAATCTAGTAAGATATACTGAAGTGAATGGTGTGTTCATTGAAGACATTCCTGCCTCAAAATGACATCAAGGGTTTATGGAAGGGACCTCAGATGTGATGGCAATAGTGTGAAGTTCCAAAATTTGTAAAATTTCAAGAAATTGATTTTGAAATGCAAAAGTGTACTCTGAAGCTCTGAAGCAAGAGTCTTGACCACAGGAACACATATGAGCGTGTGTGGGTAGGAACACATTGCCTGCAGGAGGGGACCACCCACCACACCTAGCTCCAGCTGCCTGGAGCTAGGGGAATTAATTAGGCTGTGTGCCCATTTGAAGTGGACAGTCTCCATCCCACGTCAGTTGTGCACCACCACCAGGGGCCAGCCTTATCAGATATTCCAATTATTAAAGGGAAGTCAGGCATCTGGATTATTAGGAGAAATCTCCCAATTTTTAAAATGTAAGCTTATTAAAAAAACAAAACAAAACACTGTGAGTAAAACAAGACATGTCTGTGGGTTGAGCTCAAGGGCCATCATGTATGTCCTCTACTGTGATCAGACAAAAGGACCTGGCTGGATCAGCATCAGGTGAGTGTTGGGTAGGCTGTGAAACAAGAATGAACACCAGGATGAAATCTGTTAAAGAGTTTAAAAACAAAAATGAATGGAAACCCCAGATTGCTGGAGGGCCAAAGTATGGGAGCAGAGCATGGTAGATGACATGTGACAGGTAAAAAACAGAAGAGGAATATATAGGCCAGAGTTTTAAACAACTCAACCATAGCCTGGGTGCCAAACCTAAGTGGGAAGTATGGGAAGTTACTCATTCATCAGACATTCACTGAACACCTGCTATGGCTCTACCTTGTATTGGCCCCAATTAACAGAGAAAAGTGGATGGCCACTTTCAGGTGTTTAGGGGAGGGATTCAGAAGGAAAAATACTGGGCTCAGGGTTAATGACAGGACCCAGCCTGGCAGAGAAAAGCACTCTAACCCTGAGCACACTGCAAACAGGGGCAGAGGTTGGAGGAAAAACTGGCTGAGTGCTGCTAGAGGAGCACAGAGAGGCCAACATGTCTGCTGCATGCAAGGACTTATTCAGCAAGGGCTTGGAAGTCCAAGTGAAGACTATGGGTTTTATTCCAAGCATGATGGGAAGCCACCAGAGGGGTGGTAAAGCATGAATGTCTGATTCATGTTTTAAAAAGATGACTCAGGCTCCTGGGAAGAGGAGACTGTTGGGATCAGGAATGAAAGCATGGAGACAAGGTGTCCACTTCAATGATCTAGGAAAGAGATTGGTTTGGAAAAAGCTATGTTATATATACTGAAACATATGGGGATGTGTCATTACTTTTGGTTAAAACCAGTAATATGCAGCCTATGTGTGAGAAAGAGGTGTCTGTAGCCTTAATGAGAAGTACCTAGATAAGCCACACACCCTCAGAAACCACAAAGGAGAGCTAACAAGAGTTACCCAACCTGGGAATGTCAGGAAAGAAATAAAGTAAATAAAGCATCTGGGAAAGGCAGGCAAGCACGTTATTTCTGGGGTTGGTACTTGGATTTCAAAGCACCAGTAAACCTTTGAAGTTATTTGCAAAATTATGCATGTGTGCATTTTTCTGTGGGAGAAAACAAATTAGTTTGTTTAAAGGGTTAATAACCTTTACAAGCACTCAGAATAGCTATATCTTCCCTGTTCCAATCCATTCTATATTATACAGTCCATAGAGACTTCTATAGACATCTATAGATTAATTAATCTTAAGGCACATTGCTCATCATGCCAAGGTCTAGTAAAATGTTACTCAAGGACTGAAGAAGGGTTAAGGGGTCTGAAATTAAGAGAGGAAAGGAGGGGGAAATGTGGATGAGACTTCAGGCTCCCCATGGGCATTTCAATTAGAGTAGGGTTTAGCAGCAAAGAATGAGCCGCAGGCCAAACCCTGTTTTATAAATAAAGTTTTATCGGGATATGGCTAGTCATTTGTTTACCATTGTTTATGGCTATTTTTGCACTGTAATAGCAAAGCTAAGTAGTTGCAAGAGATCCTATGGCCTATAAGCCTAAAATATTTACTACCTGGTCCTTTACATCTCCACTTTCACATTACACATTGGCCTTCCACTAAAGAGTTTACAGAAAGGACTCCACTGCTTTGAAAAAAGTTTAGAAATCACTGCCCTACACAGGCCTGCTGCCCAGCCAAACAGAGAAGACTTACAGTTCATCACATTCTCTAGTCTCCTGCATCTTTGTGCAAACTGTCCCCGCTTCAGAAAATCTACTTCTCAGTTCCAAATGACAAAACCCTACATGCTTCAAGGCTGATTTGATCTCTTTCTTAAAACCTTTCCAACATCTTGCCTTAGGATAATAATAATTATTTCCTACCCTGAACATCTAGGCAATTTCCATTCTGAGACCAGTACTCACTCACACAGCACCCTGCTTTAAATGTCCAATATAGTGTCTGGCTTTGCTTTTTAAATTTAAATGATGCCACTCAGTGAAAAGAGGTGTAGATAACTAACACCAGCGTTTCTCATCCTCAGCACCTTTGGCCTTTTGGGCTGGATAACTCTTTGTTGTGGGCAGTTACCCTGTGGATGGCAGTATGTTTAGCACTTATCCTTGCCCCCTACTCACCTCATACTAATAGCAACCCTTCCACATCCAGCTATGACCATCAAAAATGTCCTCAGACATTATCAAACGTTCCTAAGGGGTTGAGAACTGATTAGTGCACTGATTTATGCACTAATTATATTTTATAATTAAAAGATCTAAGCTATATCAATCTAGCTCCAAAGCCATATTTTACAAAGATTTATTTCTAGCAAAACATAAGCATACAGTCTGTTAATAATCATATCAGAAAGAATTACCATGGTCTTTTCTCTTCCCTCAGCTAGTTTCCTCTTTTTATGTATGTGTTTATTACGATCAATTTCTATATCACCATATACATTTGATATATCTTCAAGAAGAACCAGTGGAACTTGGCTTGGAGCATTAGGACCTATGGATGGGGGAAAACACCAACACTTAAAAATGCAGAAAGGAAAAGAATACTTAGTATCAGGTAGAAGTTTACTCATCTGTCATGTGAAAATATAGGTCATTAAAAAATATGTACAGCACAGACAGAGATCAAATCGTTAATAGTTTCTCCCTCAGTTGTGGATTACAAGTGAAAGTTTCTTTTTCTTATTAGTTCTTCTATATCTACAAATCTTCATAATGCTTATGAATCATAAATTACTAAGTCTGCAAAAGTATACACACATTATGCTTACAAATTCCAAACAAATGTAAATATGTGAAAGACTAAAAGGCAATACACAAAAATGAGAGCTGTGTAATACTGGAAGGATTATGGGAGATTTCCCTCTTTTATTTTCCTACATTTCAGATTTTCTACAGTTTATATATATATATATATAAAATTTAAAAAATCTTTGTCTATTACAAAGTCTTTGTGACATCTACTTGAATACTTTCCTACATCTGCTGCTTTTTCAAAATAGAGGCATTCAATATTTGTATTTAGTTTCATAGTATTACTACATCCTTTGATACAAAATTTTTTAAATGAAAATGTACTTAGGTAAAACCCAGTAACAACTAAGAAAAAAACAAACAAAACAATGGCATCACCCCACAATTATTTGAATCCAAGAACAAGGTTAAACAAACATTTTCATCTTCCTCACCATCTTCACTGAGGCCACAATTTTGGGACACTAAAATTCCTAAACCAACCTTGGAAGAGAGATGGCTGTATGCTGTTGACATACTGGAATGCATTCTTAAAGAAGACCAACATAGTGGAATAAACTACTTGGTTTTTATATTTTGCATGAGCTTCAGTATCAAAGTTGTTCATGTATCTGCAGAGATCCTTCATTCTATGCAGAATATCACCATAGCTTCTGAAAAATGAAGAATGATAAAACTTATTTAATTGGGCATGTCAGCAAATGGTCTAGAGAAATGCCCCCGTGGAACCATTAGTTACCAAATGTAGCTCTAGGCATGTAAAACTATCCTTTAGTATCTGCATATGGATACAAATTCCCCTTCTGAATTAGAGCAATGATTAGTTCAAGATTTCATGGGAGTTCCCTGATGGTGTAGTGGCTTAAGGCTTTGGCGCTGGCGCTGTCAGTGCTGCGGCCTGGGTTCGATTCCCAGCCAGGGAGCTATCCACATACCAAAAAGCAAAAAAAAAAAAAAAAAAAATTCATGACATAAACATGTCAAGTAGCTTCTCTTTCCTTCAAAAACCAAGGAGTACGTCAAACTCAGTATCATCTTAAGAGTTCATACTTCCACTGGGAATCTTTTAATTAGTGAAAAATCACTTCTTTTGCATAGATACTGAGTATTACAGAATTTGCCCAAAGAGAAGTGTACCTATACATTAGATGCTTTTTAAAAAAGTGTTTTTGTTTTTTAGGATCCTCAGATTATGCTGTCAAAAGCTTTGTTAGGCAGTTCTAAATATAAACAAATTTTTTACCGTCTTCCTTTATCCATTTGCCATTCACATCTCATTCCAACAACATTCAAAATCTTAAACAACCTTTCCCAAGGGTCCACAATCTGGGATGATTTTTCAGTCAGACCTTCTATTATGTACTTCTGAGAGCTACGTTTGCTAGGTGACATTAAATCGGATGTTTCTTGGGCACCTGAGGTGTAAGAAAAAAATAGCCTACAATTAACATTATTATTATACTTACTATTTATATGTGGTATTTGATAGAGAAAAAGTCTCCCCATTGAAAGGCTGTAGCATAGCATCATACCATGTTATGTGTTTTGGTCAAGGATCCACAACTGGTCATTAGGAGAAAGTGACTTTTGAGCTGTGGTACGTGTATGAAGCTCAGTGTCCTATGCAAGAGTTCAGCAAGTTGACTGAATTAAAGGGTAAAACTGGTTTCAGAAAAGTCTCATTTTTTTAACTATAGTATTTTTTTCTAGAAATCATCTTTTAGAAACACTTTCAAATGGGTATGTATCCAGAGAATAATCAGAATTATGAGGGATTTCTTACTTTGCAATTTAATACTAAAGTCTATCTAAACAAAATTCTAGACTATTCCCACTTACCTTGATGCTGATTCTCTATTTGAGTAGTCCTAGTAACATAATTGATATAAAATTCAGCTGCTTTGTTCAAGTATTTATATAATAAATTGGCAGGCAATCGAACATCATGGTTGTTAATTATTAGAGGAAGGACATCACAAACTGTTGAAGAAAAAAATGAGAAATAACCCATTAAGTCATCTGTCTACCCTAGGGTTCTGACAAAAACAAAAATTATTTTAGAGTTCAATTAATGTAGTATCTAAAATATATAGGAAAAAAAAACCCTTATGATGCATTTATTTGAAAATTGCAGTGCAGAGGGATACCAGTGGACAGAATCAGTGAGGAAACAAACAGATTGTACATTGTGGGTAAAGGTCTAATTTATATATTTGGTGGTAATTCAGATGTTTGTTTATTATTACACTTCATACTTCAGAATATAGTTACAAATATTCTTTGGGAATTATCAAATAATACATAATAAAAATTTAGAAGTTGTTTAAAATGCTTTCTGGACTGAAAAAATAAACAAGGATTTAAACATCATAATGTGAAAAGTGCCTTTGCTTTCCACGAATGACCTTATCCCTGAAATGGTGCTTACCCCACTCCATCATATTTTACTTACCATATGAAATTAATACAAAATACAATTTTTCTTACCAAATAGTTTTCTAAAGCAATTAACAGGAGATTCTTGCTCTTCAATAGTTTCAGCCTCTAATAGTGCCTCCCCAAGGCCAACCTGTTTCAAAATACAATGAATTTTTTAAATGTATTACAGTTTAAGACATCAGAATTACATGAAGAAAAAGGATATTTTTAAATTTACCACATAGTTTGTATATTCCAACTTCAATGAAAGACAAATATTCTCATTTTAAAGACCAAAAAACAAAACAATACATCAGCAACACAACCCAGAAGGAAACGCCGAATTCACCTGATCACAGATCATTTTGTCTTGGTTATTTTCCTATGAACTAGTAAAATAAAAATGCTAACAAAATGCTTAAGAAACTTAAAGGAAGTACTGGAACTAGAGTTAGAATGATCATAGAGATACGGAGATTTTCTAAGAAATGTGGAAACTAACTTTATTCTACAACATCAAGATGCATTATGGAGACAAAACATCACCTTCAAGAGTTGTCTGGAGTAGCCAGTCATATAGCCTGGGCTAGGCTGGACATAACTGTTTGAGCTTTCAGACTACCTTTCTATACTGATGCGCTAGCATAGTAGAAAGTTACTTTATCAAAATCCACCAAGGTGACCAAGTATCTTCCTTTCAACCATTTGGGACATATAAGGTCGGGGGTAGACCAATGTGAGAGATTACATAACACAGAAAGTTAAAAATCAGAGTAATGATTACGGAGTATACTGGGTTGAATGGTGTCCCCCCAGAATTCACGTGTACCTAGAACCTCAGAATGTGACCTTATATAAATTTTATCTTATAAAAACATAAGCTCTACATAGATGCAATTAGTTAAGATGAGGTCATACTGGATTAGGGTGGGACCTAAATCCAATGACTGATATCCATATAAGAAGGTCATGTAAAGACACTAGAACACAGACATACAGCGAAGGCCCTGAGACGATGGAGGCTGAAATTGAAATATAATTGCAAGTCAAGGAATAACAAAGATTGTCAGTGACCACCAGAAGCAAGGAAGACATAAGAATAATTATATTTTGAATCCTGATTCTCCCACTTATTATGGGGACTTACTAACATATTTAAGACTCAGTTTCCTCATCTGTAAAGTGAATACTGACTAACTCAAAGGGTCCGGGGAGAACAGAAGTTGATTCCTAACATTTCCCAATGCCTGCCAGTAGCAGACATATTATAGACATAAGGGGAAGGAAGAATAGAAGGAAAACAGTGTTCAAAGGGTAAAAGCACATGAAAAACTTGTCTGTTAACACCATAAACTATGGCCCTCATTTAAGTTCAAACACATTGTTGAATACAAAGGAGTAAGATTGTTTGTTTTAAAAACCTTTTTTGTACTTTACAGATTGTACTTTCAAAACTTGCTGTTTCCTTACACTGATAAGACAATTTCTACTGGAATTATAAAGTTTGATAACAGTGACATCCTTTTAGCTTTACTGATAAAGAGTCCTTGATTTAAATTCAATCTTATCCAATGTTCCTCAGAATTTGTTTTATATTATAACACATATGATAGTTCTTAATTTAACCATACTGATGAATTTGTTGATCAATTTTATTTTCTCTAAAAAAAAGGAAAGGATCACATCTTACCCCATGTTGCACCACTGTTTCGGGGAAGCGTCTCAAAAGTAGGAGCAACATTTCTGATCGTTCTAATGTGTTGAAGCATTGTTCCGTAACCTTTAGTAACATTTCGCACTGGACCCGACCAGGAAGAGTTTCAAATAAGCCTGCATGTGACACATTCAATTTTAAAAGTTTCAAAAAGAACATACTGAAGCAAAGGTGGAAGTTAGGCATTTTCATTTACAGAACAGTAAATTGGGTATCACCTATACTGGAGGGCTTTTGGGATAGACAATATTGAGTACAAGATGCTTGCTGAATGACCATAAAACATTTGGAAGCCTTACTAGATCCAGAAGGATCACAACAATGCATTTGCTGTCTAAGATAAAAGAGCATGAATTTGTTTAAGGTGAAACAAGCTAAACTGTCTACTTTCTTTTTTATTCACAATTTGAAATTTTTGATTGGCTACAGTAACCAACATAGAGTAAAAGTTTAAAGAAAGGTCACAAATTAAAAGTTTCTTGATTTTTAGAGAACTGCCTAATCTACAGATGCTTCCTGATTACTGTAAAACCTATTAAAAATATATCAGTTCCCTGTGTTAACTGATAAATCTACATCCTTGAAGGAACTCTTACAGGGTTGTAAGCAAATGTTCAAGGGACCAAGTGACATCATTTATACAGACTTCAGTTGCCACAAATGTGACTTTTTTGTGAAATCACTCTATTTAACTTGGTATTCCAGAAATGGTAATTTATATGCTATTAAGATTAAGCCACTCCATCTCCACATGTAGGTATGTTCAATAAAAAGGTTGCTTTTCCTGGAAAAAAAAAAACAAAGAAAAGATTAAATCACTCCTTTCTTACTTCTTAAAAATTGGGTTTGCTTATCCTGTGAATCGTTCCTTAATGCTGATGTAATAATGCTGATTTCTCTCCACACCACTGGCTGATCTGGGAAATTCACAAACCTAGTTTTAAAATGAATGCATAAAATTAAAATGTCAGATTTTATATAGTATCCAAAAAAAGAAAGAACATAAGCATTTGGATAAAAACACATTTTTCTTTACTTCAAATACATAAATGTACCAAAACAAACCAAAATAATGATATAAAAATAAAAACTAATTAAGAAAAATGAGGGTACTCACAAGTCTTTAGAGCAAACTTGTACAACTCATGGCCCATGGGCTGTATGTGGCTCAGGACAGCTTGGAATGCAGCACAACACAAATTTGTAAACTTTCTTAAACTATTATGAGATATATTTTGTAACCTTTTTTTTTAGCTCATCAGCTATTCTTACTATTAGTGTATTTTATGTGTGGCCCAAGATAATTCTTCTTCCAATGTGGCTCAGGGAAGCCAAAAGGTTGGACATCCCTGCTTCAAAGGTTTTTATAAGTGAAAAGACAAGTGACCATAATATGTAAAGCACTCCTAAATATCAACAAGAAGAAAACTACTCAAAGAAAAAGTTAGCAAAGGCAAATCAAGGAAAAAATACAAATAGCTAAAGAGAAAATTTAAAAAGATAGTTTATTACTAATACAATGAACACAAATTGTTTTAAAAATAGCAGAACACCATTCTCCTCAAACACTGGGAAAAATTAAAATCGTAAAGAAAGACTGATAATATCCATTGTTGGCAAAGGTGGGAAAATGGGTGTTCTTATACATCGTTAGTGGAAAGAGAAACTGGAATAGTATTTTTGGAGAGTAACTTGATAATTCATCAAAATTTAAAATGTGCATACCCTTTGACTATGAAAATCTACGTCTAAGAATCTTCTACAGAATAACACCAAAATATGGGTACAAAATTGCTTATTGACACTCTGAATGTAATTTCAGACAACTGGAAACTACCTAAAAGTCCACCAATAAAAGAGTGGTTATGAAATACTATGCAGAAATGAAAAAAAATAAAGTAAATCTCTACCTACTAACATGGAAAGGGGTCCATTACTGTAGGTGAAGAATGCAAGCTATAGACTATGAGTAGTATGATCTCACTTTGTAATCCTACTCTCCCCCAAAACCTACTTATATGTATTGTGTAGGTATGTACACCATAAAGCAGGTCCTCAAATAATGCTGTTTCATCATAACATTGATAAGAAAAAAAAATTGATTCCTAGCTGGGGCCACTGGGTCTACAGGGAGTTTGCACATTCTCCCCATGTCTGTGTAGGTTTTCTGCAGGTACTCTGGTTTCTTTCCACATTCCAAAGATGTGTACATGTGTGTAAGGTGACTTGGCATATCTCAATTGTCCCACTCTGAGTGTGCCCTGCATTGGAAGGGTGTCAGGAACAGAGTAGGACCTGACACCCTTGAACCCTGAGCTACCAGGATAGGCTCTGGCCACTGGCAACATAGAACTGGAATAAGCAGGTTGGACAATCATTATCTTACTTGTTTCTATTAATCTTTCTTAAATATATGTGTAGCTCAGATTTACTTCAATGTTTAAAGCTACAAGCATTTGAGGTCTTTAAAAGTTTGGTGATGTTTTTGTGAATGGAAAATATGTACGTCTAGCAACTTAACTCTTGTTTATATCAATTAGCCTATGGTAAAATTGGTTTCCTTATACATTGTTTTGTTTCAAGTCAGTTTCTAAGAATCTATCCACCCATTAAGTGAAGACTTAACTGTGTACACAAAACTTAACTCCGGTTGAGTTTAGGACAAACTTTCACTTTTTCACTCTGTATTATGCATTGTTGTTTTAACTTCTGTGAAGATCATGTATTATTTTTATTTCCAAAATAAAATAAATTCTCGGATAGCAAAATTTTAACAAGAAACACAAGTAAAAGACAACAATTAACTTAAGGACTAGACTCATGACTAAATAAGCTTTAGACATCAGTGACGTAAATGAACCTGAAGCTCTTTCCCAGACGCCTACTTCCACAGAAAGAAAAAAAAGCCTCACGAGAGACCCAGTGCAGTAAAAGCTGAAGTCCAGAGTCCCTACTTACATGTCGTACAGCAGTCTTCCGGCGGTGGCAGTTCGTTCTGCATTCCGCTCGATGGTGTACATCTCATACTGCAACAAAGATCAGACCCCTGGTCACAACCTCCCCTGGGGCTGTCGAGTTGGCCTTCCGCACCCCACCCTACTCCACCCACCCACCCACACGAGGAATGGAGGACCAGAGTAAATCATCTGGTGGCATAGGGCTACAGGATTTAAGAATGTGACCCTTGGGCTCACTTACAACCCTCCTGTTCCTGGGATTAGTGGAGTAGTGTCTCCAAGGTAGCAGGCGCTGAACAAATAAATGGCTGCCGTCATGATGAATGAAAGAGCGAGTGGCCTTTCCTAGTGGCGCTTATGTGCTACCGGGGCCACACAGCTGTATTAAACACCCCACGCCTCCTACCAGACCTGACCTCGAGCAGGGTTTTCTGGGCTCCAGGCGCTGGCCTTGCGGGAAAGCTTGTGAAAAGTGTGGAGAACTGGGCGGGAGGTAGAGAGAAGCGGGAAAAGAGAGGGCAGGGCTGGCCGAGCAGGAAGGGAACGACCCAGGGCAGCCAGGCGCAGGAGAGGCTCACATCTCTACGCAGGCGGCCGCACGTACGGCCGGACCTCACCTGGATGTTAAAGTCGGCGGGGTAGAGGCTGCGGGCAGTGATAAGCCAAGCCTTGGCTGCCCACAGGTCTTGCTGCACTAGCTCCCGGGCTCGCTGCACTAGGAACTCACAGTCACCCTGGGCCGACATGGCCCACAAGGTGTTGAGCCGCCGGCCTGAAGTAGCCGAACCTTGCGGCTCAGGAGACACCACCAACCGCCGCCGTCACGCCGCCGCTACTGCAGCCGCCACCGCCGGGGAGGTTAATGCGCATGTCCGGGGTCGCATGGACGCCATCGAAGTGGATCCGGAATAATTTTCCGGGTTTTATGAGAAGCCTCCTCCTCCTCCAGTCTTTCAGTCACCGCCAGGCCCCTTCCTTCTTTGCGGAGCTAGTGTTTCTGTACGGACTCTTCCAGGTCACCTCCAAAATGTGGAGAAGTACATTTTCACTCTTGCGGATTCCTCCGAGACTGGTCAAGCCAGGGAGCATGCGCAGGAGCCTGCAGTCGCTAGGCTACCTTGCCCTGTGCTCGCACCCTCTCAGCGCCCGGCAGTTTCTGGACAGGCCGGGGCGTTGGGCGGTGCCTGGGTATCCCCCGAGGCCTAGAGCCCAGGACCAGGCCGGAAAGAAGTTTGAGAGGAAAAAGCAGAGAGCGGTCCGGGAGGCGGCGGGAAGGAGCACCCTCGGCCCGGGCCAGGTTGAGGAACCTGCCCTTTGCTCACTGCCCGGGAATAGATTTACGAGAAAAACATGGAGCCCCGGTACGCTGCTGGACACCGAGGGGAATGGTGATGTCTAACGTTTGTTCTGGTGGCTTTTGTCTTCCTAAGTACGTCCACATTTTACACCTTTATTCTCTGGTTTTCCCCAAGAAATCTATTGAGCCATTGCAGTAATTAGTACTTGAAAAGTGCTTCGCTGCATCCTGTGGGAACTACAAAGATTATTGTACCTGTCCCATCAAGGGATTTACAGTGTTACGGACATGCGACCTGCAGAAAAATATGCTATTTTAAGAATCTCCTCCAACCAGAATCAGTGAAATTTTCACAAAGACTCCAGATTTCTTTGACATTTGAGAGAAGGAAAACAAAGTAATCTCCTACCACTCGTGAAGGGAGGCCGCACTTAGGAGCCAGAGGAAGCAGTATTTATTTGCCTAATAGAAATGTGGGTTCTGAATATTCCCTAACGTTTTCAATCCAAGTTCTGTAGACAAAAATTTTAGCAAGTTCCATTACCACTGATATCTTCAATTTAAAGCCAAGAGATTAAGGATTCAAAGCTGATTTGTTCGTTAAAAAAATTACTATGTACTTACATCCATGAAATGTAAATATTTTAAACAAATATGAATATACACTATTATGATTATATGTAAAGTATAATATATACTTACTAATTATAATAATTTATAAATATTCAATCTTAAAGTTAGGGGTGAGTTAGTGTGCTGGTTTTAAGTACCAAAAGGGACAGGCACCAAGGACAGTATGTAAAGTGCCAATGCTATCAAATCATTAATGTCTGAGCTCTTTTATTTTGCTATTTTGCTATTTTGCTTATTATACCATTCTAAAAATGGTAACTTTAAATATCTTCCCCTTCATTCAGATTTTTTTAAACTTGATTTTGTTTCATTAGTATCCTCAGTGGTATCTTTAGATAACAGTCACTGCTGCACTAACCTCATTCTGTGATACAGTGGCAGTATTAGCACTCAAGGGAGCGTTATGATTCCAAAGGTGCTCTTTAATGGCCTTTGATTATGCACAAGATCAGCCTAATTTTGTGGTCACTTTGTAGGCCAGGATTGCTCAGTGATAAAATTGTTTTGGCTTTTTAGAAAAGAAGAAGGTAGAAAATTGAATTTAAATAGATCAGGATAACTTTTATATGTAGGTCATAAAAACAGATTGCTGGCTTAAACAGTTTTTTCATTATTTCATTATTTTAATGTACAAAGTTTATGTAGGGATTTTCAAATGGCAAAAATGAGTAATTTGGTCATTAAACTTTATATTTTAGGTCTAGAATAACCAAAACAAAAATCTAAATGAAACTGTACACTTGTTCCTGAGTCTTCGGTTCTTTAGTGTTCTATTAGATAACAATTGTAAATTAAAATTTTAAATCTAGGGGCTAAATAGGGGAACTCTGGATTACTTTAGATGCTGATCAGTTAAGATTGCTTCTGACTTTTTGCCTGAATACAATATAAGACCTGCGGCTATTTCTTAATTTGGAAAGGTCTCAAGCTAAACATTTCTCCTAGAGTGTCATTCTGGCATCTCAAAGTACAGAAGGGAGGTACTATGCCAAGTGAATTTACATCTTTTGGTCACCTTGCCATGATCTTGAAGCCTCACTGAGAGCCTGGGCCCTTGGTTCACGGTCTCCACGACAGCTTCTAAGTAGGCTGACCAGATGTATCATTTTAAACGGGACAGAAAACAATGGGATTGTCCTGTTTCAAATGGTATGTATGGTCAGCCTACTCCTACTGGGCTAAATTCAAGGTTACAGTAGGCTGACCACACGTACCTTTTGAAACAGGACAGTGCCATTGTTTTCTGTCCCATTTAAAATGAATTGTCTGGTCAGCCTACTTCTAAGTCATGTAAGATGTCAAAGATCCAGCATCCTGCCTCAAGTTCTTTGGACTCAGTTCAATGATTTGCATTAAACACTATATTGCTTTTTAACATTTAATTTCAAAATCTTAAAACTCACTAAACAAAACCTCTTAACTTTCCTGCCCTCAACACACTCCTTGGTTCTTTTCAGCAGTTTTCTCATTTCTCTTCTCCCTGAGTTTAGCTTCACAGACCTCTATTCCCTCAATACCTACATGTTTTTTCTAGTGTATCTACCTTCTGGGCTTACTCCTTTTCTGCTCATGCTAAAGCCTGTTCTTGGACACTCTTCATGTTCAATGTCTTTGATTCTTGTCCTACCATTGTTATCTACTCTTCAAATTACCGAACCTGGATCCATCCTTCCTGGATGTTGTATCTGGCTTGAAATAGGGGCAATAAATATATTAGGTTGGTGCAAAAGCAATTGCAGTTTTGGACTCTGAATTTTAAATAATCATAACTAGGCTCACACACATCTTTATTAATCAGAATAGGAGCCATTATAATCAACACATTTTTGCCAACAAGAAATAAGTTTATTTCTGTAGCTCAAAAATTTGTGCTTTGGGATTTGACAAACTCTTCAAAAGCATTTTATGCATCCTGCTCGTGGAAGCATTTTCCCTGCAAAAAGTGGTAGAGATGCTTGAAGAAGTTGTAGTTGGTTGGCAAGAGGTCAGGTGAATATGGCGGATGAGGCAAAACTTTGTAGCCCGATTTGTTTAACTTTCGAAGCATTGGGTGTGTGGCGTGCAGTTGGGCAGTGTCATGGAGATGAATTGGGCCCTTTCTGTTGACCACTGCTGGCTGTAGGCATTCCTGTTTTGGGCGCATACTCATCAATTTGCTGAGCATACTTCTCAGGTGTAATGATTTGGCCAGGATTCAGAAAGCTGTAGTGGATCAGACTGGCAGTAGACCACCAAACAGTGATCATGACCTTCTTTTGGTGCAAGTTTTGCTTTGGGAAATGCTTTGGACCTTCTTTTTGGTCCAACCACTGAGCTGGTCATTGCCAGTTGTATAAAATATACGTTTTGTCGCATGTAACGATATGATCGAGAAATGATTTGTTGTGTAGAATAAAAGAAGACAACACTTCAAAACGACAATTTTTTTTTTTAAATTTCTGGTCAGCTCATGAGGCACCCACTTATTGAGCTTTTTTCACCTTTCCAGACTGCTTCAAATGCTGAGTGACCATAGAATGGTTGACGTTGAGTTCTTCAGCAACTTCTTGTGTAGTTGTAAGAGGATCAGCTTCGATGATTGCTCTCAATCGATCTTTGTCAACTTCTGATGGCCAGCCACTATGCTCCTCATCTTCAAGGAAGGCTCTCATCTTTGCAAAACAACTTGAACCATCACTGCACTATACATTCATTAGCCGTTCCTGGGCCAAATGTGTTGTTGGTGTTGCAAGTTTTCTCTGCTGCTTTATGACCCATTTTGAACTCAAATAAGAAGAGAGCTTGAATTTGCTTTTTGTCTAACATCATTTCTGTAGTCTAAAATAAATATAAAGTAAACAGCAAGTAATGTCATTAGCAAAAAAACACAAAACAAGAAATGCACATTAAAATGATGTATAACATAACCACGTTTATTTACAAATGTATTCCAATATCAAACGGTAATTTCAACAATGCAAAAACTGCAGTTACGTTTGCATCAACCTAATATGTTCAATGAATATCCAGGAGGCTGAATTCTGTTGGAGAATAGCACACAAATGTGCAGATTGATGTAGCAAATTCTAGGTTTTTTTGTTTTTTGTTTTTTTGTTTTTTTTATGTGGGTAGTTCCCTGGCTGGGAATCGAACCCAGGTCACAGCATTGACAGCACCAAAGTCTAGCCACTACACCACCAGGGAACTCCCAAATTCTAGGTTTTAGTATCAAACATTTTTGGAGGGGCTGTCAACTACTCCACCTCTCATTCTTCCACCAACTACAGTTGACTGTTGAACAGTGTGCTGAATTGGAAAATTAGCATATAACTTTTGACTCCCCCAAAACTTTACAGTTAGCACATTGCATCTGCAGATTCAATCAACTGTTTGATAGAAAAAAAATACTGTTTTTGATCCACAGTTAGGCTCTGTGGTTGGTAATTTGAAAATACTGTTTTTGATCCAAGGTTGAATCTGCAAATGTGAAGAATTGACTTTATTTGTTGAAAAAACTCGCTGTAGAAGTGGACCCAGACAGTTCAAATCTGTTCAAGGGTCAACTGTATTTCAAGCCTTTGTCATTTTTCTCAAGTGCTTGACATCTCTTCACTTTGCCAGATAACTTTGCCTTTTCCTAAGAAGGTGGAGGCAAATCTTTAACTCCTTCAGTTTTGGACACCATGGCCCTATTTATCTTTCAAGACTAAATGTCTCATCACAAATGCATTCTTAAAACCCTTTTATAGTTTCCAGTAATACTGATATCTGGCATGTAGCTCCCACTCTACCTTACCTTTTGCTACCAGCCCTGACCCAGAACTTTTTTAGTTCTTTAGTGTGGTATATTCTCTTATTTCCACACATTCATGTTTATCATCACTTCTGCTCTGCTTAGAGCACTCCCCACTGACAATATCAGGGGACTAATTCTTTGCTTCTCAGATAACACTCCTCAGGGAAATCTTCCTTGACCCCACCCCTCCTCTGTCCTATCGTCCTTATACTCTTTTATAATTAATGACTTACAAGATATAAACCTCCATCAGATAAGGGCCGAAGTCTTCACTTGTGCTCAGAATCCTATAGCCTTGACTTCCTCAGAGAATCCGTCTTATCAATTATACCCACAGCTTCATTCTAATTTTAATGGCTTCTTCCAGAAGAGGACATGTTTTTATTGGATTTCATATTGATTTTAGTAGATGGGGTGTGTCCCGTGCAGATCTTCTTCACCAGGTGTCACACCTGTCCCCTACTGTTGTAAGTACTGCCTACAAACTGCTCACAGCTGTCCCCTTCTCAAGAGAAATGCCTTCACCTTCCTTGAGAAATTAACAACTCCCAAAGGTGTGATTAGGGTACGAAAAGTTAGTGCCTTCACTCAAGCGGGGTGAATCTACAGTATAGTTTATGTGTTGGAACTAGTTTAGTCTGTGTCATTGCCAAGGTTTCCAGACAGGGCAGGTTTCGGCGGTGGTACACCCAATTGAAAAAACACACGCGGAGCCGACATGGGGGACCATAAACACACCAGCAAGCAAGCCACTTTATTGCGCACCTGGGAGTATATATACGTATTCAAACAAAAGTGCCATCTTGCCGCATCTGCCCAGTGGCAGTTGTTTAGGTTTTCATGGTTACATAAGGCAGTACATGCGCAGTAACTGTCAGCCCCAGGAATTCCTCAACCCCAGACAGGGACTGATTATACCAAGGTCAAGCCTGGGCGGCGGGCCTGGCTTTAACCCTTTACAGTGGGCTTAGCTTTAACCCTCTGGGGACTGACACTCCACCCCTACAGGGCCGCCGCACAGGACTTTGTCCATAATGCATGTCCTTGAGCCCACAACCCACAGCAGCAATATAGGCAACAGCAAAAGACTCCCAGACTGCTAGCAATAATCACTAGGATCATTAGGATCCACCACCAGGTGGATCCCAAGGAATTCCACCAAGTACGAGGGCTCAGCACATGGGTAACATTTTGACACAAGGGTGGGGGCACCCAATCAGCAATGCGATTAGCAGCTGAGCGGTGTTGTTCTATACACAACGGGACTTGTTCCTGTAGTTCCACGTGTTCCCCCACCACCCAACCCCACTTATAGTCATCGCATAACCAAACAGAGGGGGTTGGTTATTATGGTCCTTGCAGAGCAAGTTGTCCACTGCCCGGCGCCGTTGGTCCCATTCAGCGGTGCTGCTCCATGTACGTAACCATGTCCAGGTGTGTAGGGAAGCCGGGTGGATCCGCCACGGAAGCCCCTCAGCTGCCCCCACCGGTGTTTCCGTGCAGATCCAGCAGTGGGAAACATTGTGCACCTGAGCAAACGTATGTGCCCAGGACAGGATACTATTGCCTGCCGTTAGCCTGGGCGGTAGGACAAAGCAGATAGTGACACCATTAAAGGAAGATCTTTACCCTCAGGTAAAATACAGGCAATGTGTCCATCTTGTGACAACATTGTGGCCAGTAAGGGCCTTGCCCCTGTCCGTGGCGTCTGTAACCAAGACCGCAGCCAGCCCACTACCGGATTCCTTGATTGGATGGTTACAGGATTAGGACCTGTTATGGCCTCACAGGCCAAAAGGGCAGCATAAACAGCAGCTAGCTGTTTCTCTATAAGGGAATAGTGGGCTTCCGCCCCTTTCCACAACTGAGACCAGAAACCAATGGGCACTTTACGAGTCCCATGTTTCTGCCACAAGCCCCATCCAAACCCATTGTCATCCACTGACACCGTTAAAAGGAACGGTAGGGTGGTGTCAACCACCCGTAGGGTTTGGGCTTGAGCCACTGCCTGCTTGGTGGCTCGAAATGACTTCTCTATCTCTGGGGTCCAATCCCAAGTAGCCCCTCGCCGTATCAGGCGATGCAAGAGGCGAGTTAAAGTGGCTAAATGAGGAATAAACACCCTCCAATAGCCCAACAAACCCAAATAGGCCTGCAATTGCTTCACTGTTGTCGGCCAGGGATATGCCTGTATCTTGTCTATGACTGCCTCCGGCATAACCTTAGTCTTACTGACCAGACAACTCCCAAGAATCTGACAGACAACCCAGGCCCTTGGACCTTGTCTTCGTTGACGGCCCACCCCCAGGTTTCCAGGGCTTCTCGTAGACTGGTGGCCGCAGTCTCGAGCTCTGCAAGAGAATCAGAGGTTAGCATTATGTCACCAATATAATGGAACAGATGCACCCCTGCTGGCTTCCGCCAGGTGGCCAAGTCCTGAGCCACCAGTCCGTGGCACAGGGTGGGACTGTGCAGATACCCCTGGGGAAGCACCAGGAAAGTCCATTGTCATCCTTCCCACATGAAGGCGAACTACTCTTGACTCTCCGGC
>PVJL010010294.1:0-50506 GCA_004026885.1 Lyroderma lyra | reverse complement strand
CTAGGTCTCTACTGATAAATGAATAAATAAAGAAGATATAGTACATATATACAATGGAATATTACCTAACAATAAAAAAGAATAACTTCTGTGACAACATCGATGAACCTAGAGGGTACTATGCCAAGTGAAATAAAAGCGAGAAAGACAAATACTGTATGATTTCATGTATATGTGAAATCTTAAAAAAATACAAATGAATAAACAAAACAAAACAGAAAAACCCATAGATAGAGAAAATGCACTGACAGTTGCTAAAGAAGAGGGCATGGGAAGATAGGTGAAAAAATAAAATAAAAATGCAAACATGGTGATCCCTATCTAGTTCCTATTTTCTCTCATACTGGGTCCCTGAATAAGACAAGTATTTCATGGAAAATGATCGTAAATTATCTCAAATGCAATCAGATGGTGATTCCAATCACAGCTCCCATTCTAGCTGTGGAATCTCTATAAAAGGAAATAAATATGGGCTCTACTGTCCATTATCCAGCTTCTGACCCAGCAACAATGCTTATTCTCCTTATCTTTAGGAAAATAGAAAATCAAAAATAATGTTAGGGAAAACAGTCTTACCTTATGCTGTGTCAAAACCCTGCTCTCTGTCATATTGCAGGATGTTGAGCTGTTGAACTCCATGGTATTTCACAAAATATCACACTCTTCCATTACACTGATAACATTATACTAATAGGACCTAGTGAACGTGAAGTAGCAAGAACTCTAGCTGCCTTAGGAGTCTGCTGTATAGGTGAAGTTTCTAGTCTAGTTATCTTGTCTAGTTATTTGGGGTTAACTAAGACATTCTACTTTAAAATGTAAAATACATTGCTGCACCTTTCACTCCTAACACATACAATAAGGTACAAGCTTGGTGTGCCTCATGTTTTGAAGATAACATATATCATGTTTGAGAATGCAACTTTGATTTCTTTAATGATTTACAAGCAAGGCTCAGCACTGAACTGATCTCTAAGCAAGAAGACTCTGCTTTAGTTCTAGACTATCATTCAAATTGCTCAGCCATTTAGACTTTATTACCTAGCAGACCCATTGATATTGGAAGTATTGTGGTAGATGGAACAGTTGTATGGAGCTTCTGGAAAGCTGTCATAAAAGCATAACAGCATAGACCTCTTAAGTCATGCATTTATCTACCAATAACTATTTTCCACTAGGAATGTAGCTCAGTCTTATTACTGGGAGTTTGTAAAGTGAACACCTGTTTGTGGGATACCACAACTATCCAATTTGTATTGCACATCATGAATTGTGTGATCTGATCCACCGAACCATAAAATTGGATGTGCACAGTACATTCTGTTGTAAAATGAAAATTTGACTTGGCCACTTAGATCTGGGAAGGCACAAATAAACTGTATAAACAGATGGCTTAGACTCCCGTGGTACCTGTTTCTCCTGCTTCACTGATTCTCCCTCAACTATAGATATGGCCTTGAGGGGTTTCCCATGACAAGTTAATGGAGTAAGAAAAAGTTTGAGTCTGATTTTCTGTTAGATCTTGAAGATATACTGTTATTGACTGGAGGTAGACTGCCACTGCTTACTTACAGCAATACTCAATGATAACCCTTGAAAACAGTAGTGAAGGGAAATCTTTAGGTTATCTCACTTCCTATAGAAAGAGAGATGGCCTGAAACATGCATCTACAGTGAGTTATGAGAAGTGGCTAATGAATTGTCTGGAAAAAACAAGATAGGAATATTCTTCAAAGAGATCTGGAAAATAAGGATATAGGCAGGCTTTTCAGAATGGACATAGTATGGAGATATGCATGTCTTAACTAAATTCCCACTAGGAAAAGATCTACTTAAAGTGTCAACAATCTGCTATGATTCATCTGTTGTATAATAGTGTGTTTTTCCATCAAGTATAACTCTTGTCTATTGAGTCCATGGACATAATGGCTGTGGAGACTGCATATGCACTTGACAATATAGACTTTCCTTCAACAAAGCTGATCTGAGTCTCAAAGAAGAAACCAATATTAAATTATATTCCAGGAGTCCACAAATCTATTTAAAATAGGTTGATTATTTTTAATTCTTTTCATCATGTTTGAGCAGCACTTTGTACTTATAAGAATAGCCAGAAGCACTTTTATTAACACTAACCTTCATAGATTTAAATAATGCCTAATATGTTAATACTTTATCTCATATACTCATACATTATATCTGATTAGAAGACAATATTTATAGGGAAAGTATTAGGTAAAGATACTCGTGCCAAGAATATTTACTGGTCTTATCAGATGCAAAATGACCCCAAATTAGAATGAACCTGCTGGAGGCTCAGGTGTGATATCTGATTAGAAATAACTTTTGATAATATATACCTTAAATTGATGGTGAAATATGTTATTCTCTTCCTCATTTTAATACAGAAAAGTAAGGCTAATAGAAGTGAAGTGGTTATTATATTAATTATGTCCATTAAGTGGCATAACTAGAATATTAATCAGTATCTAAAATTCTAAATTTATCATCTTTTATATGGCATTTGAAAACCTTTTAAAATTTTATTGAATCTACCTATTGAATTTTAATTTTCATGAATACTTTCTAAAGACCCTATGTTTTATTCCCACCAAAGTTCTCATTCATTTTGTGTATACAAGAATATGGCCATAAATGCCTCTAATTTTCATATTACATGGCTGGATACTTTCTATGCCCTCATATATCTATTAGGGATTATGGGAAATATGAAAAAAAATATGTAAACACACAAACCTATGTGTCCTTGTGTACTTTTCTGTTGCAAACTGTCTCTGCGAACCCAGGGCTACAAAAATAAAATACTATGTAGTTCCTGCCATCAGGGAACACACAGTTGTAAACTGTCAGCCTGCATGAATATGAGCATACCATATCTTGATCCATTTAACAAGTATATACCAAACATTGACTATGGAGAAGATACTGTGGTAGGTTCCAGGGGTAAACACTGATGAAATAATTAAAATTATTTAATTATTTAATATCACAAAATAGATAAACAGAAAAATTATAATACAAAGTAGAATATAGCAAATGACCAAGAGGAGCATGATATGAAAATATGGAGTTTATATTAAACTGTCACAATTCTAATTTTTAATTATTCTGGGTGAAGTTTGTCTTTTGTATTAAATAAAGACATACCATTTAAGTCATCTCTATCAGTTATAAATGGCGAAACACAACAGTGAAGAAGGCTGACATACTATCCTTAAATTTTAACCTGTTGGCCTGTGTCAAATATTTTAAACTAGCTTAAATATAGGGTGATAGTTTCCTTTTATCTTTTTAATGGGGATGATTGATGGGTATTTCTTCAAGTGATAAGAAATGTACAACTCTCAAACCTTAGTGCAATATAACTGTTTAAGTCATTAATATAGTATAATTGGGTTTCCTTTTAAGTATTTTGAAAATAAAATTGGAGAATATGTGGGAGAGAATACAGAATTTCCATGATTAGAAAGAATTATGTCCTAATGGTGGGAAAAATAATTAGGCTATTGAGTCTCTGTGGGTGGAATTGTGGAGGAAGAATTGCAAATTATTTTTTTATAAACTCTAAATTGGAAAGAATATGTGTGAAAATTTATTGCTCATAGTTTTACCATTAATACCTCTAGAGTAAGGAGGAAAAACCCAATCAAAGCTAGATCATGTGGCTATAGAGCTAAGATCTTAACACTAATAGCATTCTACAGAAATATTTAAAGATGAAGTTTTTATTTGATTTTGATTTTTGTTTTTCCAAATATTTATTATTACTGAGGTAATAAAACCATAGCAGCTATCTTGTTTAGTATTATGAGTAACTAATTGTTTAATTCTGCATGATAAACCAGACCATTCTATTCTATATATTTAACCAGTCTTATGACACTATCAAAGACTTTTACTCCTGTACAAATACCTTATAAAACCTTTACATCTAAGCAATGCCACTAATAAGAACAATTTTTTGAATATTTAACAAATTGAAAATAATCTAATAGATGGTGAAATCTGACTTGACTTTCTTCTAACTACTTTCCAGAAATTAACCTCTGTAAAAATAGCCTAATAAATTTTTGAGAGTTTGTTTTCTGGACACTAAGCTTAGCACTTTAGTTGAATACCTAGTTTGAGTCTTAAAACACCTTCTTTATTATTCTCATTTTATTTATTTATTCAGTCTCAGAGTGGTTATTACTATTATTATGTTGTGGAGCCCATATTTTGCCCAAATCAATGGTCTTTATTTTTATTCTGTTTATCTTCTGCATTTTAGTATTTTATCAAAATTTCTATCTTATCTTCGTTTATTACTTGACTAGCCTAACTTTCTACTTATTTTCAGATCTTTCATATTTAAATCTGTATTTCTAATCTATTAGGAATTTTACCTGGGCTTATTATTAATTTTTGAATGCCTAGCATCTAGTATAAAAACATTTATGAATTAAAATCATAAATGCTGCATTATTAAAAAACTTAAAAAGTTTAATACATAGAGATTTGAAATAATTATTTTCCTAAATAGAACTATTTCCAACTTTTCTGTTTTTACAACTTACAACAAAGAAATAACATAATTTTACAAAGTATTTAAATCTCTTCACTTGAATTTTTACTTATACCTTCAGTTACCATTGTTTATATATATATATTATATATAATTTATGCACATAATGTAAATTTTGCTAGATAAATTCTACTTTGTAGCTCCTAGTTTTTTTTACACTGTGTCACAAATATCCTTATTCACATTTATGATTCCAGATTCTCTTTCATTCAACTAATTTTGTACATTTATTTCAGATAAATCTTCACCTGGTATTAAAATGCTAAAAACCTCCTCAAATTGCTTAAATAATCTTAATCCTATTCCTGGGCAAAGCCAGGAAAAAGAACTGGCAAAGTGTTTATAATAAAAAACAATTTTCATATTTGAATTCAATAATTTAAAATTTGAATTTCTGGGTCTTAGAGAAAATAATCCCAACTGATAATATTTGCAAACAATTTTAGTAATTTTAGCTGTCACCTGTTTAAAACATTTTCTTCAACAGTAATTGGATATATTTTATTATATATTAAACTCAAGATTTTAAAACTGAATACTCTTATTAAAAATTTGGAAACAGGGAGGTCCCTGGTGGTGTAAGAGCTAAGGCTTCGGCGCTGTCAATGCTACAGCCTGGGTTCAATTCCCAGCCAGGGAACTACCCACATTAAAAAAACAACAACAACAGAAAAAACTTGGAAACATGTTATATGCTGGTTTCATCATTATTGGTGTGAATATTGTTTCTGTTTATGCAAGTTAAAATTAACAAATAATTCATTAATTCACCCAACTATCACTGTTTGTTTCACTTATAAAACATATGTTTGACATTGAAAGACACAGATTGAAACAGTCATTATTAACTATTTTAGCTTACCAATAAAATTTCCAAAAGAGAGAAGGAAGAAAATTGACTGCCATGCATAATAAAGCTTAATCTTAATATTTTATTGAATGCGATACTATTGTCAACTTAGAATTTGAGAAATATAAAATTTTTTAAATATTTAATTTTAAGCAAAGTAACTTACATGTTGCCTAACAGTATAATTCTCATTAATAATTACTTGGGTACAAGGTATTTGTACTTGCATAAAGCTATAAGAGATTTTACAAAATAGGGTGATTCTATTTATGGAGAATTTTGATAAGCCTAATACACAAAATAATACTTTTCATACTTTCATACAGATTATATTATAAAAGTTCATTTGTATACTGGTTTTTGGAACTAGCCATGCTTTGTGTAAATAAAAACTATTATATTACTCCAACTATTATAGAAACCAAAGATTTATATTCACATTCAATGAAAGTCCCATTAGTGGCCTGGGCAAATGGAATGAAATCTAGTCCAGACAATGAAACTGGCAAAAATTATCTCATTTAAACTATGTAATTTTCAAGTGTAATCTTTGGATTTAGAATAGTGTATTTTGTTTGTTTGTTTTTTGGACATTTGCTGAGTTATTGCCTAAAAGAATTTTGAAAAACTATGTACCTCCTCACACATTTTAAAATTGACATGTAAAAATTTAATTAAGACTTTAAGATTTAAATGTTGTACTGAAAATGCTCTTCATGTCACAGGGGACAGAATGGAAAACGCTAATTCAAAACTGTGAACAGAAAAAAGACTCAGAATAATTGGACTGTAAATGTGAAGCTGATTTAGAAACTTCATAACAAATGTTTAGTATATATTTTCATGCACAACAGTGAAGTATGATAAAATATGACTAAATTTAAAATATTTCAATAACTGTAAAACATTTTTTGAGATTAGAATATATTGTATTTTTTAAGTGACAACATTTCTTTTTTACTATCTTGGTTCTTAATAATAACATTGTTATTTATAATCTATGGCATTTTAGATGTTATAAAATAGGCAGTTCCTCTAGTATCTAAGGAACGATTTGATTTGAGGGGTTAACTGAAACCAGAGACAAAACCAAGAAAGTAGATAGAAATTCCTGGAATGCTTTTAGTGAGAGTTGATGGTGAGCCTAATTAAGGAACAAGTTTTAAGAGGAACAGAACAGGCAAATCTGAAAGAGCTATGTAGGAAGTAAAAGAAAAACTTAAATGATAGATTTATGTGTCATGGATGAGAGAGGAAAACAGATTAAGAGTAATTTCGGGGACTATCACTAACGAAATATTTTTGAGATGGTATACTATTTTTAAAATGGTAAATATGAAGTTGAGCATTTTTTCATATATTGTTTGGCCATTTCTATGTCCTTGTCTGTTCAGGTTCTCTGCAAATTTTTAAATTAAATTGCAGTTTCTTTGTTGTTGAGTTTTACAAGTTCTTTATATATTTTAGATATTAGCCCCTTATCAGCAACATCGTTTGCAATAATTTTCCCCTTCAGTTGGTTGCCTCCTTGCTTTATTGATGATATCTTTTGTTGTGCAGAAGTTTTTAGTTTGATATTCTCCCAATTATTTATTTTTGCTTTTACTTCCCTTGCCTTTGAAGTCAGGTTTATATAGTCTGCCCCGATCCCAAGGTGTGTAAGTTTAGTACTAACGTTTTCTTCTACACAGTTTATTATTTTGTGTCTTACGTGGAGGTCTTTAATCCATTTTGAGTTAATTTTGGTTATGGAGACAGTTGACAGTTCAGATTCATACTTTAGCATGTGGTTTTCCAATTTTCGCAACACCATTTACTGAAGAGGCTTTCTTTTCCTTATTGTATAATTTTTGATTCTTTGTCAAAAACTATGTGTTCATATATTCGTGAATTTATTTCTGGGTTTTTTATTCTTTCCATTGGTCTGTGTGTCGGTTTTCCTGCCAATATCAAGCTGCTTTGGTAGTTGATGCTTTGTAGTAGATATTAATAAAAATTAGGGATCATGATGCCTCCAGCCTTATTCCTTTTTTTGTAGCATTTGGCACTTAGAAGTCTTTTGTAGTTCCACTGATTCTCATGAATTCTTTATCTATTTCTTGAAAAAATGTCTGTGAAATTTTTATGGGAATTGCATTAAATCTGTATATTGTTTTGGGTAATAATGCCATTTTAACTACTGCATTTTACCATAAATAATGCACACTTTTTTGCCAACATTTGTGAGGGAAAAATAAGGATGTACATTATACATGGGTAGTACCAATTTCATGACTATATAAATGTTTTTATTTTTTAATATTTCTTTCTTTATTTATTTACTTGTTAGAATTCTTGGGGTGACATTGGTTAGTAAAAATTACATAGCTTCCAAATATACAATTTTCCAGTGCATTGTCAACATGTTGTATAATAAGTTCACCACCCAGTGTGAGTTCTCTTTCCATCACCTTATATTTAGCTCCCCCTCCCTCCTCTTCCACCCATCCCCTCTCTACTTCTCCCCAAATAAACAGTAAACTATTGTGTCCATGGGTTTGTTAGTTTTTTCTTTGTTGCTTTCAGTTTTATATTCTGAATATGAGTGAGGTCATACAATTTTTGATTTTTTCTGTCTGGCTTATTTTGCTTAGCATGATGATCTCCAGGTCCATCCATTTTGTCGCAAATGGCAATATTTCATCTTTTCTTATAGCTGAGTGATATTCCATTGTGTATATGTACCACAGCTTCTTTATGCAGTCATCTGTCATAGGGCACTTTGGTTGTTTCCATGTTTTGGCCACTGTGAACAGTATTTCAATGAATATTGGGGTACACAACTCTTTGTGGACTAAGGTTCTCAAGTCTTTTGGGTAGATCCCCAGAAGGGGGATTGCTGGGTCATATGGTAACTCTATTCTCAGTTTTCTGAGGAACCTCCACATCATCTTCCACAGTGGTTGTACCAGTTTGCACTCCCATCAGCAGTGTACCAGAGTTCCTTTTTCTCCACATCCTCTCCAGCACTTGTTATTCCTTGTCTTGTTGATAACAGCCATTCTCACAGGTGTGAGGTGGTATCTCATGGTTTTGATTTGCATTTCCCTGATCACTAATAAGGATGAACATTTTTTCATATGTCTGCTGGCCATTTGTATTTCTTCGTGGGAGAAGTGTCTGTTTAGTTCTTCTACCCTTTTTACAATTGGATTGCTTGTTTTTTGTTGTTAAGTCATATTAGTTCTTTATATATTTTAGATATTAGACCCTTATCTGATGCATTGTTTGCAAATACTTTCTCCCATTCAGTTGGCTGTCTCTTTGTTTTGTTGATGGTTTCTTTTGCTGTGCAGAAACTTTTTAGTTTGATATCATTCCATTAATTTGTTTTTGCTGTTACTTCTCTTGCCTTTGAGGTCAGGTTCATGAATTCTTCCTTGAGCCCTAGGTCTATTAGTTTAGTACCTATGTTTTCTTCTATAGAATTTATTGTTTTGAGTCTTATATGAAGGTCTTTAAACCATTTGAGTTAATTTTTGTATATGGTGAGAGTTCACACATTAGATTCATTCTTTTGCGTGTTTTCCAGCTTTCCCAGCACCACCTACTAAATACGCTATCATTTCCCCCTTGCACATTTTTTGCTTCTTTGTCAAAAATTATTTGTCCATAAATTTGTGGATTTTTTTTCTAGGTTTTCTGTTCTGTTCTATTGGTCTATGTTTCTATGTTTCTGCCAGTACCAAGCTGTTTTTTTTTTTTTTTTGGAGGTTTCTTTGTTTTATTGTTAGACATATTGAGGAGTGGGTGAGAGAGGAGGCAGGGCAAGTTAAATATATGGTGATGGAAAGAGAACTCATACTGGGTGGTGGACTTATTGTACAAGAAGTTGATGATGCATTTTAGAATTGTGTACCTCGAACTTATATAATTTATGCTAACCAATGTCACCCCAATAAGTCAAATGTGTTTTGATTTTTGATGCTTTGTAATATAAATTGAAGTTGGAGAGTATAATACCACCAACCTTATATTTTTTATGTAGTATTGCTTTGGCAATTTGAGGTTTTTTATGGTTGCATACAAATCTGATCATTCTTTTATCTATTTTGCAAAAGTATGTGGGATTTTGATAGGTATTGCATTAAACCTGTAGATTGCTATGGGCAAAATGCCCATTTCAACAATGTTAGTCTTCCTATCCATGAACAGGAAATCTTTTTCCATTTCTGTGTGTCTCCTTCAATTTCTTTCAAAAGTGTCTTATAGTTTTCTGTATATATGTCTCTCACATTCTTTATTATGTTAATTCCTAATTATTTCATTCTTTTTGTTGTGAGAACAAAAGGAATTCACTCCCTTATTTCTTCTTCTGAATATTCATTCTTTGTATATAGGAATGCTGTTGAATTTTGTACATTGATTTTGTTTCCTGCAACTTTACTGTATTTATTTATTGTTTCTAATAGTTTCCTGGTGGAATTTTTGGAATTTTCTACATAAAAAATTATATCATCTGAAAATAGTCACAGTTTGACCTCTTCATTCCCAATGTGGATACCTTTTACTCCTTTCTTTTGCCTGATATAGAACTTCTGGTACTATATAAAATAGCAGTAGTGACAGGGGGTATCCCTGTCTTGTTCCTGATTTTAGAGGTGTAGGCTTCAGCTTTTCCCCATTCAGTATGATGTAAGCTGAGGATTTGTCATATATGGCCTTTATTATGTTAAGATACTTTCCTTCTATACCCATTTTATTCAGTGTTTTGATTATAAATGGATGTTGTATTTTGTCAAATGCTTTTTTTGCATCAATTGATATGACCATATGGTCTTTATCTTTTATTTTGTTTATGTGGTGTATCACATTGATTGATTTTTCATATGTTGAACCATCCTTGTGCTCTTGGGGTGAATCCCACTTGATCATGTGTAATCTTTTTGATGCATTGATGCATTCTATTTGTTAATATATTTTTACGATTTTTGCTTCTGTATTCATCAGAGATATTGGTCTGTAGTTTTCTTTTTTTGTCGTTGTCTTTACCAGGCTTTGGTATTAGGGTAATGCTGGCCTCATAGAATGAGTTAGGAAGCATTGCTTCCTCCTCAATTTTTTGGAAGAGTCTGAGAAGGACAGGTATAAATTATTTGAATGCTTGGTTGAAGTCATTGTTGAGACCATGTGGTCTGGGGCTTTTTGCCTCTAGGGATATTATAAATAATCATTTCAATCTCTTTGCTATTGATTGATCTATTTAGACTATCCAGTTCTTCTTGGTTCAGTCTAGGTAGGCTATAAGTTTCTAGAAACTTGTCCATTTCTTCCAGGTTGTTAAATTTAGTGGCATAAAGCCCTTCATATTATTTTCGTATAATCCTTTGTATTTCTGTGGCATCAGTGGTATTTCTCCCCTTTCATTTCTAATTTTGGATATTTGTGTCCTTTCTTTTCATCCTTTGATTAGTCTAGCCAGGGGTTTGTCAATTTTGTTGACTTTCTCAAAGAACTAGCTCTTTGTAATATTAATTTTTTTTATTGTCCTTCTATTCTCCAATTGGCTTAGCTTTAATTTTTACTATTTCTTTTTTTCTGCTGATTTTGGGTTTTGTCTACTCTTTTCTTTCTAATTCTCTAAGTTCGGATGCTAAGGTGTTTACTTGTAATTTTTGTTCTTTCTTAAGATGTAATGATGTAAATTTCCCTCTTATTACTGCT
Source organism: Lyroderma lyra (assembly GCA_004026885.1). Classification (NCBI taxonomy): domain Eukaryota; kingdom Metazoa; phylum Chordata; class Mammalia; order Chiroptera; family Megadermatidae; genus Lyroderma; species Lyroderma lyra. Next base: position 39,368 of record PVJL010010294.1, on the reverse strand, counting down.
TTCACTGTGTCCCAACAATTCTGATATGTTGTATTTTCATTGTCATTTGTTTCTATATATTTTTTAATCTCTTTTTTATTTGTTCTTTAATCCAGTCATTTTTAAAATAAGATGTTGTTTAATCTCCATATATATATATATATATATATATATATGTGTGTGTGTGTGTGTGTGTGTTATTTTTTCTGCTTTCCTTTTACAGTTGATCTCCAATTTCAAAGCTATGTGGTCTGAGAATACACTTGGTATGATTTCAATCTTCTTGAATTTGCTGAGGCTACTTTGTGTCCCAGCATATGGTCTATCCTTGAGAATATTCCATGTGTACTAGAAAAGAAAACATAGTCTCTTTTTGTTGGATGAAGTGTCCTGTAAATCTCAATTATGTCCAATTGCTGTAATGTGTCATTTAGAGCTGATATTTCCTTATTTATTTTCTATTTGTATGATTTGTCCATGGCTGTTAAGGGGGTGTTTAAGTCTCCCAAAAATGATTGTGCTTTTGTCATTTTCTCCTTTCAGATCTGTTAGTAGTTGCTCTGTATATTTTGGTGCTTTTTGGCTGGGAGTATATATATTAATTAGTGTCAAATTTTCTTGTTGTATTGTGCCTTTTATCATTATGTAATGTCCATCTTTTTCTCTTATTATCTATTTTAACCTGAAGTTTATTTAATCAGACATCAGTATGGCAACTCACGCTTTTCTCTGGTTACCATATGCTTAGAGAATTGTTTCTCATCCTTTCATGTGAGTCTGTGTTTGTCCTTATGGCTGAGGTGTGTCTCTTGGAGACAGTATATGGATGCGTTTGTTTTGTAATCCAGTCTGCTACTCCGTATCTTTTTATTGGTGAGTTCAGTCCATTAACATTTAGAGTGATGATCGATATATGAGGATTTCCTGTGGCCATTACTTTTTTTGTTGTTTTATTTTATTTTTGTTTCTTTGTTGTTGTCCCAACTCTATTGCATTTGTCCTGATGTTTTGTTTCATGTCAAAGTGTCTCCTTCAGTATTTCTTGAAGTGCCAGTTTTCTGTTGGCAAATTCCCTAGCTTCTATGTGTCTGAGAAGGACTTTCTTCCTCCTTCATATCTGAAGGATGATTTTGCTGGATAATTTATTCTTGGGTGGAAGTTTCTCTCTTAAAGTTTTGAATATTTGATTCCACTCCCTCCTGGTTTGTAGGGTTTCTGTGGAGAAGTCTGATGCCAGCCTGAAGGGTATTTCTCTAAACGTTATAGTTCTTTTTTTTTGGGCGGGGGGCTGCTTTGAGAATTGTCTGTTTGTCTTTAGTTTTATACATCTTTAATACCATATGTCTTGGAGAAGATCTGCTAGGGTCCAGGAACCCAGGGGACCTATTTTCTTTTTGAAGTTGGGGTTGCAGATCTTTCCATAGGTTTGGAAAGTTCTCATCTACTATTTGTTTGAGTATGTTCTTTGTAGAGTGCTCTGCTCCTTCTTATAATCCTATTATCCTGATGTTGTTTTGTCTCATGGTGTCAGATAGTTTTTGCAGAGTTCTTTCAATCCTTTTGATTCTATGTACCCTCTCTTCCTCTTTATGAGATGTTTCCATTTTCTGATCTTCAATGTCACTAATTCTTTCCTCCACCTGGTTGTCCCTGTTTCCTATGGCAGCTATTTATTTTCTTACCTTTTTTATTGTATTATTTATCTCTCGAATTTCCATCTCATTCTTCCTTATGTTTTGAATTTCTTTGTCAGAATATTCCTTGTATTCATGGATTTCCTTTCTTAGGTCATTCACCTCAGCTGTGGTGTTCTGTCAGTATGTTGTCATTTTTCTCAGAGACTTTAGAATGGCTACTTTATATTCTCTGTTACTTAGTTCGGAAATTTCTAGGTTTATGAGATTCTTTTCTGAAGATTTTTCATCTTTCTGAGCAGCTTTACATCCTAAGGCACTCGTATTGTCCACTATGTACTTCTTCAATGGCATGAGGGCTTTATATTCAGCAGATCGCAGCATCTCTTCCCTTCTCTGATTAGTATTTTTGTGGTGTCTTGCTGTAGGGCAGACATTAGGTGGCACTGTGGGTCAAGTTTTGGGAGAGAGGGAAGGTGTTTAAAACTTATCTCTGATCTCCAACTGCATTTGGAGGCAGGGCACATCTATCGGGGTCCCTTCACTTCCTGCAGTTCATTGGGGAGGCTGTAGGAGAGGGTAGAGGCAAAACAAAATGCATGCTCGGGAAGCTCTACCTCCTGTCATTTTCTGGGGATGGTGGAGGAGATGAGAGAGGCTGATGGGATGCAGGCCAAGGCTGCTCTTGCTGACTGGGCCAAATGCTATCAAAGCTGCCTTTCTTTCCAGATGTGCTTTAGCAACCCATATCCACATCAGCCATTCGGCTGAGTCTGCAAGTGTGCAGGAGTCATGGATCCAAAGCTGCAGGTCTGATGTCACAGGCTGCATGAAAGAGTCTGGCATGCCTCTGGAGTGGACTAGGAACCACGGCCCTGTGGAGGACCCATGTGCATGCATGCTGCAGGCTGTGGGGTCTCCATGAACTAAGGTGCTGTCTGTGGGGCCCCACTTTGGCTTGCAGCACTCTCGCTACTCAAAAGCTTCAGAGGCTGGCCCCCAAGCTCTGTCCTCAACATGCTACTCTAAGGCCCAGCTCCCCCACAGTCTCCCACCATTCCACCACTCCAGCTTTCACTCTTGTCATCTCTTAGCCTCCTCCCTCACATACACTGTGCTGCTCCCAGATAGTCAGCAGCAGTGGGGTCTTGTTGCTATTCTTCTATGCCTCCTTCCCTCTCTACCACTTGCCCATCTCTCTCCAACCTTCAGGTGCTTTCTTGTGATGCATGGATTTCTCAACTGTCACTGTGTCACTTAGGGTCCTCTTTCTTGTCTCCTAGACAGCTGTTCAATTGTGTTTTCTGGGAGAGGCTTTAAGGACCTCCTCCCCGTCACCATCTTGCCCTCTCTCTCTATATAAATGTTTTTAATTCTTTCATTTATGCTTATGAGTTAGAAGTATAACTGTAAAAATCAATAACGATAGCCATTTGCAAAATAATATCTTAAAATACAGTAATATTTTTGATATATAACATTTTTATAGATAAAATTTTTGTAGCTTATATGTTTTTATATTTTGTAATTATTTTTACATAAAATTTCTTATACCATAATATGATAAAAAAATAAATCCTAAAATTTCTTTATAATACAAAAATCAAGTACCTAAATATTAGGTCAGGCAATTAATTTTGTGAACTCATCCCAGAAAAAGTATGACACCCTCCAGTGTTGAATATCACTATGGTCACCATTGAAGTATTTCCCTTGGGAATATATGCACCCATGTAAGCACCTCGTCCACCCTTCAAAGCAATTTTGGAATTCTTTTTCTAGAATAGCCATCAAAGCTGTCATTGCACCCAAAGTCTGACAGTTAAGTTTGTGAACTTGCCACTGTACTGATGTTGGCAGCATTGTACAAACAACTTGGTAAGATGTAATAATCTTGCCAAGGTTAATTGTCAGATTTTAGGTTATGATGATAGTTCTGATGGCCATTCTTAAAAAAATTCCAAAATTGCTTTGAAAGTGCTGGCATCAGTGCATAGGTTTCCAAGAGGAGTATTTCCAAGTGACCATAGTGATAATCAGCAATGAAGTATGTAGCACTCTTTCTAGGATAAGTTCCCAAAATTAATTGACCTCAAATAAACAAATAAAAATTTGAATTAAAAATTTAAAAAAAAGATTATTTTCCTGAAAATTTGGGCCAAAAATCGGGGTGGCATTTACATGCAAAATACAATTTGTTGATTGCTCCAATCCAGGAACACAGAATACCTAATTCTTTATGTCTTCTTCAATTTCTTTTAAGAAGTCTTATAATTTTTAATGTATGAGTCCTTCACATTTTCTATTATGTTTATTACTAGGTATTTTATTCTTTTTGTTGTGATCACAAAAGGTATTGTTTTTCTTATTCCTTTTTCTGGAGATCCACTGTTGGTATATAAAAATCCAATGGATTTTCGCACATTGGTTTTGTATCCAACAACTTTACTCTATTCATTTATTATTTCTAATAGTTTTCTGGTGGAGTTTCAGGATTTTCTGTATAAAGGATCGTGTCTTTGGAAAAAGTGACAGTTTAACTTTTTCTCTCTAAATTTGAATGCCTTTGTTTCTGTCTTTTTCCTGATTGCTCTTGCTAAAACTTCCAGGACTATGTTGAATAACTACCAGGAAAATGCAAATCAAAATGACAATGAGATACTACCTCACACTTGTTAGAATGGTTTTCATCAACAAAACAAGGAATAATACTTTTTGGAGAGGCTATGGAGAAAAAGGAAGCTTTATATACTGCTGGTGGGAATGTAAATTACTACAACCGCTGTGAAAGACAATATGGAAGTTCCTCAAAAAATTAAGAATAGATTTACCATGTGACCCAGCAATTCCCCTTCTAAGTATTTACCCCCAAAATTTGAAAAACTTAATTCACAAAGATATATGTACCCCAATGTTCATCACAGCAATGATCACAGTGGCCAAGTCATGAAAACAACCAGCGTGTCCTTTGGTAAATGATTGGGTATAGAAGCTGTGGTACATATACAGAATGGATTATTACTCAGCCATTAGAAAAGATGAAATATTAATTGGGACAACATGGATGAACTTTGAGATCATCATGCTAAGTGAAATAAGCCAGACAGAAAAACAAAGAACCATATAACTTCATTCATACGTGAAATATAAAACTGAAAACAACCAAGAAACAAAAGCTCATGGGTACAGTCAATAGTTTAGTGATTACTTGGTGTTAAGGTTGGAGGGGTCAGGGAAGGGGAATGGGACTCAAATATATAGTGATGGAAGGACAACTGACTCTCGGTGGTGAACACATAATGCAACACATAAATGAAGTATTGAACACCTGTAACCTATGTAATTTTTACTAACCAATGTCACCCCAATAAATTTAACAATAAAAAATTTAATTCAAAGGAAATAAAAAGGTAAATATGTATAAGGACATAGTACAAAAAGTCTATAATTGGAAAATGAAAGAAGTAGAAAAAAGTAGTATATGATATTACTTATAGTAATGCTTATAAAAGGGTAAGGATAGGAGAGGTTATAGATATTAATAAATCAATGTGTTTTTATAAGGGATTTTTTTTTACATTTTTGTTCATCTTTTACTTTGAAGGCAGTTAATTATGTGCAAAGAAAAAAAGCATGTTCACCAAGGGACAGATTTGGAGCTAAGCTTCACAGTATGTCAAAAATTATGTAAAAAACAACCTAACTTTATTTTTCTGTAGCATATAAATTTAGTTTCTTTTAATTTGGAAAAAAATAATAAATACTTATTTAGTGTCTTCTGTTACATAATCTAAATAATTCCACTACCCTGCTTATTTATAAATTTATAAAATGTTGAAATAAAATCCAGTAACAGAAATACTATATTTTCTAATTATTTTCTGATATCCTTCTTCTTCTTCTTTTTTTTTTATTGTTAGATTTATTCTGGTGACATCTGTTAGCAAGGATTACATAGGTTTCAGGCATACAATTCTACAGTGCGTTGTTAACTTGTATAAGTTTACCACCTAATGTGACTTTCTTTCCATCACCTTATATTTAGTTTTGCCCCCTCCTCTCCCATCCCCTCCCCTTTCTTCCCTTCCTAAACCTCTCATTCCCACATAAACATTGAACTATTGATTGTGTCCGTGGGTTGTTTGTTTGTTTGTTCATTTCTATTTTCTTTGCTTTCAGTTTTATATTCCGCATGTGAGTGAAATCATACAGTTCTTTGTTTTTTCTGTCTAGCTTATTTAACTAAGCATGATGATCTCCAGGTCCATCCATTTTGTTGCAAATGGCAATATTTCATCTTTTCTTACAGCGGAGTAATATTCCATTGTGTATATGTACCACAGCTTCTTTATCCAGTCATCTGTCACAGGTCACGTTGGTTGTTTCCATGTTTTGGCCACTGTGTACAGCGCTGCGATGAACATTGGGGTACATAAGTCTTTGTGGACAAAGGTTTTCCAGTTTTTTTGGGTAGACACCTAGAAGTGGGAATGCTGGGTCAAATGGTAACTCCATTCCCAATTTTCTGAGGAACCTCTACACTGTCCTCCACAGTGGTTGTACCAGTTTGCATTCCCACCAGCAGTGTACCAGAATCCCTTTTTCTCCACATTCTCTCCAGCACTTCTTATTCCTTGCCTTGTTGATAATAGCCATTCTCACAGGTGTGAGGTGGTATCTCATTGTGGTTTTGATTTGCATTTCCCTGAGAGCTAATGAGGATGTCTGCTGGCCATTTGTATTTCTGCATGGGAGAAATGTCTGTTTGGTTCTTCTGCCCTTTTCAATTGGGTTGTTCGTTTTTTTGTTGTTAAGTCTTATTAGTTCTTTATATATTTTAGATATTAGACCCTGATCTGATGCGTTATTGGCAAATATTTTCTCCCATTCAGTTGGCTGTCTCTTTGCCTTGCTGATGGTTTCTTTTGCTGTGCAGAAGCTTTTCAGTTTGATATAGTCCCATTCATTTATTTGTGCTTTTACTTCCCTTGCCTTTGAGGACAGGTTCATGAAGTCTTCCTTGAGTCCTAGGTCTATAAGTTTAGTACCTATATCTTCTTCTATACAGTTTATTGTTACAGGTCTTATATGAAGGTCTTTAATCCATTTTGAGTTAATTTTTGTATATGGAGAGAGTTCATAGCTCAGGTTCATTCTTTTGCATATGTTTTTCCAGTTTTCCCAGCACCACCTACTAAAGAGGCTATCTTTTCCCCATTGTATGTTTTTTGCTCCTTTATCGAAAATTATTTGTCCATATGTTTGTGGGTTTATTTCTGGGTTTCCAGTTCTATTCAATTGGTCCCTATTTCTGTTCTTCTGCCAGTACCAAGCTGTTTTGACTATTGATGCTTTGTAATATAAATTGAAGTCAGGAAGTGTAATGCCACCAGCCTTGTTCTTTTTATGTAGTATTGCTTTGGCAATTCGAGGACTTTTATGGTTCCATATAAATCTAATAATTCTTTTATCTATTTCACGAAAGTATGATTGTGGGATTTTGATGGGTATTGCATTAAATCTGTAGATTGCTTTGGGCAGAATAGCCATTTTAACAATATTAAGTCTTCCTATCCATGATCAGGGGATATTTTTCCACCTCTTAAAGTCTGTTTCAATTTCTTTCAAGTGTCTTATAGTTCTCTGTGTATAAGTCTGTCACGTTCTTTGTTAAGTTAATTCCCAGGTATTTCATTCTTTTTGTTATGATAGCAAAGGGAATTGATTCCCTCATTTCTTTTGCTGTGGATTCGTTGTTTGTATAGAGGAATGCTGTTGATTTTTGTACATTGATTTTGTATCCTGCAACTTTACTATACTCGTTAATTGTTTCTAATAGTTTCCTGGTGGAATCTTTGGAATTTTTTATATAAAGGATCATGTCATCCACAAATAGTGACAATTTGACCTCTTCTTTCCCAATTTGGATACCTTTGATTCCTTTCTCTTGCCTGATAGCTGTGGCTAGAACTTCCAGTACTATATTAAATAACAGTGGTGACAGGGGGCATCCCTGTCTTGTTCCTGATTTTAGGGGAATAGGTTTCAGCTTTTCCCCATTCAGTATAATATTAGCCGAGGGTCTCTCATATATGGCCTTTATTATGTTGAGATACTTTCCTTCTATACCTATTTTATTTAGTGTTTTGATCATAAATGGATGTTGTACCTTGTCAAAAGCTTTTTCTGCATCAATTGAAATGACCATATGGTCTTTATCTTTGATTTTGTTTGTGTGGTGTGTCACATGGATTGATTTTCATATGTTGAACCATCCTTGTGCTCCCGGGATGAATCCCACTTGATCATGATGTATGATCTTTTGGATGCATTGTTGTATTCTGTTTGCTAGTATTTTGTTCAGGATTTTTGCATCTGTGTTCATCAGAGATATTGGTCTATAGTTTTCTTTTTTTGGGTTGTCTTTGCCAGGCTTTGGTATTAGAGTAATGTTGGCCTCATACAATGAGTTAGGAAGTATTGCTTCCTCTTCAATTTTTTGGAAGAGTCTGAGGAGGATAGGCATTAATTCTTTTTTGAATGCTTGGTAGAACTCGGTGAAACCATCTGGTCCAGGGCTTTTGCCTTTAGGGAGATTATGGATAGTCATTTCAATCTCATTGCTATTGATTCGTCTATTCAGATTATCCAGTTCTTCTTGGGTCAGTCTTGGTAGGCTGTAAGTTTATAGAAACTTGTCCATTTCTTCTAGATTGTTAAATTTTGTGGCATAAACTCCTTCATAATATTTTCTTATAATCCTTTGTATTTCTGTGGTATCAGAGGTAATTTCTTCCCTTTCATTTATAATTTTGGATATTTGTGTCCTTTCCTTTTGTCCTTCGATTAGTCTCGCCAGGGTTTTGTCAATTTTGTTGACTTTCTCAAAGAACCAGCTCTTCGTAATATTAATTTTTTCTCTTGTCTTTCTGTTCTCTAATTGGTTTAGCTCTGCTTTAATTTTTATTATTTCTTTCCTTCTGCTGACTTTGGGTTTTGTCTGCTCTTCTTTTTCGAGTTCTTTAAGACAGGATGCTAAGATGTTTGCTTGTGATTTTTCTTGTTTCTTAAGATAGGCCTGTCATGATATAAATTTCCCTCTTATTACCACTTTCACTGTGTCCCAATAATTCTGATACGTTGTATTTTCATTGTCATTAGTTTCTATATAATTTTTAATCTCATCTTTTATTTGTTCTTTTATCCAGTCCTTTTTAAATAAGCTGTTGTTTAATCTCCATGTATATGTGTTTCTTTCTGCTTTCCTTTTACAGTTGATCTCCAATTTCAAAGCTTTGTGGTCTGAGAATATACTTGGTATGATTTCAATCTTCTTGAATTTGCTGAGGCTACCTTTATGTCCCAGCATATGGTCTATTCTTGAGAATGTTCCATGTGCACTAGAAAAGAAGGAATTGTCTCTTTTTGCTGGATGAAGTGTACCGTAAATGTCAATTATGTCCAAGTGCTGTAATGTGTCGTTTAGAGCTGTTGTTTCCTTATTTATTTTCTGTGTGGATGATCTGTCCATGGCTGTTAGCGGGGTGTTTAAATCTTCCACAATAATTGTGTGTTCATCAGTCTCTCCTTTCAAATCTGTTAGTAGTTTCTTTTTATATTTTTTGCATCCTGGTTGGGAGCATATATATTAATTAGTGTCAAGTTTTCCTGTTGTTGTATTGTGCCTTTTATCATTATGTAATGTCCATCTTTGTCTTTTATTATCTTCTTTTAACCTGAAGTTTATTTCATTAGATATCAGTATGGCACCTCCTGCTTTTCTCTGGTTACTATTTGCTTGAAGTATTGTTTCCCATCCTTTCACTCTGAGTCTGTGTTTGTCCTTATGGCTGAGGTGTGTTTCTTGGAGACAGCATATGGATGGGTTCTGTTTTTTAATCCGTCTGCTACTCTGTGTCTTTTTATTGGTGAGTTCAGTCCATTAACATTTAGAGTGATTATCGATATGTGAGGATTTCCTGTGGCCATTACTTATTTCTTTCTTTGTTTTTGTTTTATTTTTGTTTCTTTCTTTTTGCCCCAACTTTATTCCATTTTTCCTGATGTTTCATTGCAGGTTGAAGAGCCTCCTTCAGTATTTCTTGGAGTGCTGGCCTCGTGCTGGCAAATTCCCTCAGCTTCTGTGTGTATGAGAAGGTCTTTATTCCACCTTCATACCTGAAAGATAATTTTGCTGGATAATTGATTCTTGGCTGGAAGTTTCTCTCTTTTAAATTTTTGAATATTGGATTCCACTCTCTCCTGGCTTGTAGAATTTCTGCTGAGAAATCTGATGCCAGCCTGATGGGTTTTCCTCTTAAGGTTATAGTTCTTTTTTCCCTGGCTGCCTTGAGAATTTTCTCTTTGTCTTTAGTTTTGGACATCTTTAGTACCATGTGTCTTGGAGAAGATCTGTTGGGGTCCAGGTATCTGGGGGACCTGTTTTCTTCTTGAACTTGGGGTTTCAGATCTTTCCATAGGTTTGGAAATTTCTCATCTCATGTCCTTTTTTTATGTTGTTTATGTCAGCCATGGTGCTCTGCCAGTATGTTTTCATTTCTCTCACAGCCTTTAGAATGGCTACTTTAAATTCTCTGTCACTTAATTTGGAAACTTCTAGGTCTAAGAAGCTGTCTTGATAAATTTCCTGTTATTTCTGAGGAGTTTTAGTTTTTAAGGAATTCATTCTATCTGCTGGGTTCTTCCTCTTTGACATGAGGGCATTATGTTCAGTAGTGCCCAATAGCCCAGATTGGTACTTTTGTGGTGTCTTGCTGTAGGGCAGACACGAGGTTGTACTGGGGGGGCAAGTTTTGGGAGAGAAAGGGGTTGGTTATTTCTTATTTCTGGTTTCCTGCTATGTTTGGAGGTGGTGCGCATCTATCATGGTCCCTCTGCTTCCTCTAGTTACTTAGTTGGTTGGGAAGGTTGTAGGAAAGGGGAGAGGCCAACAAAGGCACACCAGGGCAGCTCCACCTTCTGCTCAATGCTGGGGAAGCCGGGTGATGGGGGCCAAGGCTGCTTCTGCTAGCTGGGGTGAATGCTATCAAATTCACCTTTCTTCCCAGGCCTGCTTCCATGGCCAAATGTTGGGGCAGAGTCTGCGGGCTCACACTGCTTTTAGGACCCAGGAGTGCGCGAGCAGGCATGCACACAAGTCTGAAGCTGTGGGTCTGTCCCTGCGGTAGGAAGGCAGCTGGTTCACCTCTGCTGTGGGCCTGGAATGGGAGCCGCATCCCTGTCTGTGTAGGGGCTGTGCACTGCCCACGTTGCAGCCAGCCCGCCACCGCAGCGCAGCGGGCTGGAATGGGAGCCGCAGCCCTGTCTGTGTAGGGGCTGTGCGCTGCCCGCGTGGCAGCCAGTCCACCTCCGCAGCGGGCCGAACGGGAATGCAGTCCTGTGCAGGAGCTGCGTGTGCCTGCGCTGTGAGTCCCAAGGGAGCTTAGAGCCAGGGTGTCATCTTTGCAGTTCAGAGTCCTCGCTCAGCCCTGCTACCACTCAAGAGTTCCAGAGGCTGGTTCCCAAGGTCTGTCCCCAACTCGCTGCTCCAAATTCCAGCTCCCCAGCTTAGCTCCCCAAAGGACTCCCACTGTTCTGCCGCTTTGCTAGGGCTTTCCCTCTTGTCACCTCTTGGCTTCTCCCCTCCCATGCACTGCAGTCAGCTGCGATCGGGTCCTGTTGCGATCCGTCTTTGCTCCCTCCCCTCTCTCCCATTCGCCCCTTTCTCTCCAAACCTTAGGTGTTTACTTGCAATGCGTGGATTTCTCAGCTGCCATTTTTTGTCACTTAGGGTCCTTTTTCTTGGCTCCTGGGTGGCCATTCAATTGTGTTTTCTGGGAGAGGCTTTAGTGACCTCCTCTCCAGTCACCATTTTCTCTAATTTCTTTCGTTGTTCTTGTTTCTATTTCATCTTTTTACTTTTAATTTGTAATTATCTTACAATAAAAATGTTTCCTAAGTCTTAGCTTAATGCTAAGAACTTTGTTACATTGACTGGGGAGTTGTGCCTCTAATAAAAGAATGTGCATACTTTGTTTTGTTTGGAAGATGCTTTTTTTCACACACTGTATTAAGTTCAACTGACTCCTCTTCCAACAGGTGAATTGGCCATTGTTTCCTAATCAGCAGTATAAACTTCCAAGGTTCTATTCATTGCTAAGGATTTCCCGGTTCTTTGATGAAAATATAATATGATTTTTTCACTGTGCACATCTGGCTAGGGGTTTGCAGATCTCTTTGGAGTTGAAATTTAATCATCTCTGTTTTGTTGGTTTGGTTAATAATATGGATTCATTTATCACATAGATGGTATTACATTGTAAAGTAGTATACATTTGACCAAACAAAGTCTTGGAATGCCTTTAGACTTCAAAGGCTAAATAATGGATATTAATTGGTGAGTTAAGTATAATTAATTTTTCTAACAGAATATATTCAAGGTAGAAGAGAATGGGGATTTGGGTTAGATATATATGTGTTTTCCAGATTTATGAAAATATGAGAGAGATCTAAATTACCATAAGAACAGAATTATAACTTTGGAGAACTTTTTGTTGTGGTTTTAGTTCAATTATTTATTATCAAATTTTTTCTCTGTTGCTACTAATACTTTTTAGTCTTCATCTTGTACTTAAACTTCTCTCTTGAAAAAAATGAGGGAATCTTATTACTTTTGACCCCATGAGAAAAAATGGTAAATGTGCCAAACTTGAAGACTTTAAAGATTTGCACCATTTTGAGATCTTATAGTGCTTGATTTACAGCAATTTCAAGGTGAATTTTTTACATTCACTTTCAAAATAGATGAATAACTCTTAATAATCTCCAAAGCGTTGACAGTCACAAACAATAAATTTCTTTCCATAGAAGTTCCATTTACATAGCCTACTGACAAAAAGAAATAAAACAGGGAAGAAGAAAAGTTATCAAACTTTTTTGTTTTCCTTTTACACACATGGTTGATTTTAAAAAATTATTTTGCTTTTATAAAAGGTATTAATACATAACAATTTTCTCTAAGGATGTAATTTTGATTTGAAAATATTGAGAATTTTTTACCAATATGAAAACCAACTACTCTTATGTAAAATAAGACCAAAATCTAAGAATTAGTATTTCCAAATTGACATTTGTTAGTGCTTCATGAAAGAAGTAATGAAGGAGATTTAAGCCAAATTTGGATCACTATCACATCTTTTTTTCTTAGCATATTGCTCATTGTGTAAGAATGTCCTCAAAACAGTGCAGTAAAATTGAAACATTTATTTTCTGTAAGCATATTAAGTATTGAGACTTTGATCATAATATAATATTTGGATATTTTGAAATTTTTGTGATATTAACTATGATCGATCCATTGTTTAGCAGACTTTGAGAATTATGTTAACTGTGTTAATGCTATAATTTGAAAGAGTACCAAAATATTTTCCAAAGTGTAAGAAAATTAATTTCATTCAATTTTGTTGAAATTTAGGAGTGTCTCCAATTGGTAGTCTGTATGAATGTAACATTGTTTATTATGAGATTTGACTTCTTCAAAGTTGTTCTCTTTCTTGCAATTTGTAATCTAACTAGCCATTGACATAAGAAACTTATCTTTAAAGTGTATTGGTTTTAGTTTTTTAATATTTTTTATAAGAAAAAAATTTGTAACATTTTAATAAATAGTTATATTTCTATTATTATATACAATGTGAGTGTGGATGGTTGTCGGTATAAGACTAGTCTTGAGCAGGCCTAGGCCATCATTGGTATAATAAATTTATTGGTAATACCATGTATAGAAAAATGTGATTAAAAATACAAATGAAAAATAGAAACAAAAATCACAGAAGTTGACAAAAATAAAGGACTTTGAATATGATATTAGGTTGGGAAATATAATTATTTATGTTTTCTACCTGACACATTAAAGAAAAGGGTAGCTTGTCCAAATGGAAGCATTCTCTCCAAATAAAACATTTCCTGAATAAGCATTTAGACTAGAGCTTGAGTGGAGGTATAGAATTAGAGGTTCATTAAAAAAAATTAGAGGTTCGTTAATGAAAGAGAATAGAAATAAACATTTACAAAATGATAATGACTTATTGTCATAGAATAAAAGCGTGAATACAAGAAGAAAGAACATCAAGAATAACATTTTGGAAAAAAACGTACAGTTCATTAGTGAAGGAAAACAGTAAAAAACAATGATAAAAACTTTATTTGAAAAGTAGAAAAATGACTCAAATAACTGTTAGAAGTGCAAGAGAATTTAGATATTTTCTTACTAGTTTCCCTCATTCTGATTTTTAAAATTCTAATTAATTTTCTAATTAGGCTGTCAATAAATAAACAGAAAATTTGGCTTCAAATTCTTTCTCCCTCACTCTCTTTCTCTGTTTGGTAGAGTGGGCTCACTTTTTCCCACTTGTGTTACATTCCTCACTACTTCTTGGTATAAGCCTGCAATTACTGAACTATTTGGTGAATCACTTTACTGTCCCTCACAGTGCTTTACAGGAGAAAAATTCCTACTTCTGAATCTTTACTTCTGGCCAAGCTGGTTTTCAATTAATTAATTAATTAATTAATTAATTAATATCCATGTAGATCAGTGGTGCCCAACCTTTTGGCTTCCCTGGGTCATATTGGAGAAAGAAGAATCATCTTGCCACACATAAAATACGCTAACAGTAACGATAGCTGATAAGCTAAAAATGGCCTCTGCATAATTTTGGCAATGTTTTAAGGACATCTACGAATTTGTGTTGGGCCAAATTCAAAGCCATCCTGGATCACACGCAGCCTGCAGGTCACAGGTTGGACAAGCTTGATAAATGCTTTTAATTAATTGGTGATCATCTGCCCCATATACCCACCATTCCTAATTATTTCAGACTCACTCATCTTTTCTTTCTTCAAACTCTTATATCATTGGGTTTATTTCTAAATTTAAGAATTGAATACAAACTTTCTTATCTGTTATCTAATCATTTAAGTTATAGTGGAGAACTGTCTTTGAGGAACAGCTTTGATCATATATTTCTTCATCCTTTCAAACAGTACATACCTGGATATTGAATACTGAGTTGTTCTTAGTACACCTATGAAGTGATTTGGGAAGTAGCATTTCCACGTTTACCAAAAAGTATGACTTAAATCAATGAAATAAAATTATTTGTTCAAGTCCTAAATTACCCTACTGATATACACAAAACTTTTTGTTTCTAACCTTCACTGGCTCTATTAAGTCAGTACTTTCCTTTCAATTTGGCTACTTGCATACAACTAAAATGAATAAAGACAGATACTAAAATTAAAACAGAATTAGTGTTCTGGTAAGCCTGTTCTATTTTATGTGATACTATTTTGATGCACTTTAAAAGAAAATAAATCACACACTTTCATGATTGTGGTTAATTCTAAAAATAGGTATCTACACTTCACACCTGTTCAAATGGGTGTAGTCAACAAGATGAGGAATAACAAGTATTCGAGAAGGTGTGGAGGAAAAGGAACTCTCATACACTGTTGGTGGGAATGCAAACTGGTATATCCACTATAAAAAACATTATGAAGTTTCCTCAAAAAATTAAGAACAGAGATACTATGTGACCTAGCAATCCCACTTCTGGGTATTTACCCCAAAATTTCAAAAACCTTAGTTGGCAAAGATGTATGCACACCAATGTTCATTGTAGCACTGTTCACAGTGGCCAAATCATGGAAACAGCCGAAGTATCCTTTGATAGACAACTGGCTAAAGAAGCTGTGGTACATATACACAATAAAATATTGCTCAGCCATAAGAGAAGATGAAATAGGTCCATTTATGACAACATGGATGGACCTTGAGACCATCAGGCAAAGTGAAATAAGCCAGACAGAGAAAACCAGGAACCGTATGATTTCACTCATTTGTGGAACACAAAGCTGAAGGCAACAAAGATCCTAAATCTCATGGACACAATCAATAGTTTAGTGGTTAGTAATTATCTGAGGGTATGGGGGAGAAGGGTGGGAAAGGAGAGATGGGAAATCAAATATATGGTGATGGAAAGAGAACTGACTCTGGGTGATGAACATATAACAAAACACATAGATGATATATTGTAGAATTGTATACATGGAACCTATGTAAATTTTACTAATCCATGTCACCCCACTAAACCTAACAATAAAAAGAAAAAATAATAAAGATAGGTATTTAAAGCCAGTTCTAAAATAGAACTATGGCAACAAAATAATAAAGCAATTATATATTGCTCACAGGCATATGTCTGCATGTTCTTCACAAAGTGTTCCTGCTAAAAAAATAAAACAAAGTAAAAACAAACCAAAAATGAATAAGCACTTAATAAAATTCTTAGCTTAGTCCACAATAACTTTTTTGACAGACAAAATTTGTTAGAAAGACATAACTAATATAAAGCATAACTAATATAAGAGACTCCTGATTAACAATAACTTATGATGAATACATAGTAGCTGTTTATTGTAGTACTAGCAGATGATTATAATATTAAGCTTATTGTATAATGCTTCAGCATAAATTAGATGAATGGTTTTCCTATTAAGAATATTAAAGAGCAAATAACATTGACTATATTTACATAGCTAGAGGCCAATACAACAAACATGTTTTATTATTCAAACCAAAACCTCAAGGGATATTTTAAGCGTACTTCCTTTTTTGATGGACATACATTTTGGGTCAAATCTGTTTTCATTAGGATACGAGTCAAGCTTAACTTTCATGGCATGATAAGCTTCTGGCACAAACAACATAACCTACACAATTTCTGAATACATATTTAAAAGTTTAGACATATTTCTTACAAATGTACAAAATGCCTTTGATTAAAAAAAAGTTTTGTTATAGTGATAGTCAGTTTTTACCCTTCAAGGAGAAAGTTTCTTTAAGTTAACTTATAATAGAAGTGGAGAGCTATATGCAACCCCAAGTGCTGACTTTTCCTGATAAAATAAAATGTTTTCCATTAGTTTGGCAAGTTAATGACAGATTTCACAAATGCTTTTATAAAAGTAAAAAAAAAAAACTTTGATGACAATTCATTTATTCAACCTAATAACAAGTTATTATTAGTATTTATACGCATTATGTACTCTGCTCACTATCATTTTGAAGAATGCCAATGTGCTCTAAAGCTCTTCTAAATAAATCTCCCCAAGTAAAAACTCCAAAGGAAAAGAACACATATCAATACAATGAGCCTGAAGCAAAATTGTGACATAGATTATAACAAAACAAAACAAATCATCCTTGATATCTTCTTATCTATCAAATTAGTTCTCCTATTTACTGTCCTACCTTTCCCTGAAGGAAGATAATTTTTAATATCAATTTTCTATTGTTAGTAAGGCCTGACATCCTGATAACCTCATTTGAAGCACTTCTCAGGTTTAGCTGATCTTGAGCTCTAAACCAATTTTATCACTTGGAGTGACTACATACGGTTCTATGTTGTTTAGGTTATGCTTTGCATCAGGGAACCCAGTTAAGGGGTCAATTATGAGGTGAAATCCATCCAGCCTCTCAGGTGCCAGGCCAATGGTAGCCCTGCCTTATTTTTTGTTTCTTTTTTTGTAGTCTATGTTTGTTTTCTATATAATAGACCCATAATTTTCTGAAGTTAGTTTCTGGAAAACATCCTTATGTGATGATAACTTAACTTGAAAAATTATATCTACTGAAAATATCAGCTTTCCAAATAACCAAGAAAATTGGTTACTTCTAGAAACTTACTTTTGTAATCAAAAGAATCAAACCTATAAGTAGTGAAATTTAACTACTGACATAGGCCAACATGGCAATTTATGTAACTGTAAGGTTACTAGTTATCACATATGTTTATCTATTCAAACATATAGATAAAACTGAAATATAATAATTCTTTCCTTCATTTTTGGTGTAAAAAAACCAATTAATTCCTTATTTTATCTTCAAGATGAAATAAAAAAAAACATGAAGCATTGAAGCACGTCTAAGATGTTAGAGGTCTTCTTGGAAAAAAAGATACACATCTGTATTTAAAAAGCACAACCAGGCTAACTGCTTTCTTAATAATTATTTTTTCTCATTTAAATTAATTACCAATGTTTCCAAACATATAGAAGAGAATATAATTCCTGGAAAAAGTCAAACTCCAATATTATATATAAATGATAAAAAATTGTATTGTGTATACAAAACAAACAGAAAATTCATCTACCATTTTATACTATTCTTGTCAAATTGTGTGGAACTTAATTGCTTTAATAGTAGGTTGGTTGTGTACTACTTTTTATTCTCACTAATGAACAGTATTTAAATTGCAGAAATGCTGTCCATCATTTTTTTCTATTTTTTATAACCTACTTTTCCTTCCTTATTTCAATTAGAACATGTATTGTTAAATGAGTCTTTATTTCATTACTTGGTTCACATTTGCCTTGTGAGTTTCTTTGAAGGAGAGACACTATATTTTTTGAACAGATGCTTTCTTATTGGAGGTGAGTAGCTCAAGTTACATTGCTCTTACACCTTTTCCCCCATGTCTGGCAGTTGTTGTGGGCTGTTAAACAGCTGTAATAGAAGATGAGCCCAGTCTCTTGCTTTGGAACATAAAAAAATGTCTTTTTTCATTGTCTCAGTATCTCCATGGTTCATTAAATACAATGTAGAGTAATTTTACTGAAGCTAGTGGACCCCAGCAGGATCTGACAGTTAAATGAAAGTTGTCAGTCTTTTTCTGTTCTAGCTAGATTGGGTAATAAAAGGGCAGAAACTGGAAGTGAGGAATAGAACTGAGATCAATGCGTCAAACAAATAAAAAAATCTTTAATGAGTTCTTGAAAAATGCAACAGAAGAAGGAATGAGCATTTAAGTGTCTAGACAAATAGAGGCCAGTGGTAATAAATCTCTAATGAATGGCTTTAAGAATTTCAACTGGTAAAGAAAGCCTTTTCTGTAAATAGAGCTGGAAAAATTGGAACACCACATGCAAAAGAATGAACATGACCTGCGAACTGTCACTCTATACCAAAATTAACTCAAAATGGATTAAAGACCTCCACATAAGGCCCCAAACAATAAACTGTATACCAGAAAGCATTAGTATTAAACTTATAGACCTTGGGTTTAGGAAGGATTTTATAAACCTGACCTCAAAGACAAGGAAAGTAAAAGCAAAAATAAATCAAACAAAACCGCCACTGCACAGCAAAAAAAAAACCATCAACAAAACAAAGAGACAACCAACCGAATGGGACAAGATATTTGCAAACAATGCCTCTGATAAGGGGCTAATTTCTAGAATATATGAAGAACTTGTACAACTCAACAACAAAAATACCAACAATGCAATTAAGAAGTGGGCAGAGAACCTGAACAGACACTTCTCTCAGACATACAAATGGCCAAAAGATATATTTAAAAATGCTTAACTTCACTACCTATGAGGAAAAGGCAAATCAATGAGATACCACCTCACACCTGTTAGAATGTCTATTATCAACAAGACAAGGAACACCAAGTGTTGGAGAGGATGTGGTGAAAAATGAACCCTCATAAGCAGTTGGTAAAAATGAAAATTGATACAACCACTATGAAAAACAGTATGGATATTCCTCAAAAAACTAAGAATAGAATTCCCATATGACCCAGCAATTCCTCCTCTGGGCATCTACCCCCCAAATTAGAAAACCTTAGTCCACAAAGATTTATGCATGCTAATGTTCATCACAGCACTATTCACAGTGACCATGTCATGGAAACAGCCAGTGTCATTTGCTAGGCAACCTGATAAAGAAGTTGTGATACATATACAGAATGGAATATTACTCAGCCATAAGAAAAGATAAAACAGGGCCATTTAGGACAGCATGAATGGACCTTGAGACCATCCTGCCAAGCAAAGATAAGCCAGACAGAAACAAACAAGAACCATATAATTTTACTCATATGTGGAACACAACACTGAAAGCAACAAAGAAACAAGAACTCATGAACACAATCAATAGTTTAGTGGTTAGTGGTTATCTGAGGGTATGTAGAGATGGGGGTGGGAGAGAAGAGACAGGGTCTCAAAACATGGAGATAGAAAGAGAACTGATTTTGGGTGATGAACACATAACACAACACATAGATGATGTATTGTAGAATTGTACACCTGGATCCTCTGTAATTTTTACTAACCAATGTCACCCCAATAAATTTAACAATAATAAAAAAAGAAGAATTGCAACTATACTTTAGAAAATAGGTAAATGAAAAACTTGTGGTCTAAAATTTGCAAGAAGAAATTCTAAGTTGCAATGGAAAGATAGCAATTAGGTATAGAAACGGTAAAGAAATTATTAATAATTATAGTTTATTTAAAAATGTAAGGAATTAGAGATTGTTTCTATTTATTTTTCACTCAAAACAAAAAAAGAAATGACATTCCATTTAATTGAGTTTGCACGTTTAGAAGTTTCAGTTAATGATCATTTTATCCTCAAAAAACAATCTTCCAATTAGAAAATACTTTTCTGGTTTGCATCATATAGTATTTCTGAATAAAACATCAAAATTCATTAAAAATGTCACTGTAGAAAAAAATTATAAAGAGCATTTAAGGAGTCCACATTGGATTTTTATTCATGTTTTCCACAAGTTAGGGCAGAATTTTTGTTATAGTTAATAAAGGACTCTGAAATTTTCCTCCCAAAATTATAATTAATTATGTGACCTGTCCTTTGTTCTTCCTTTGTCCAAATTCTATACTTTACTTTATAAGCCTTGAAGCATAAAAGGGATACTTTATAATATTGGCATTGCTGGATCAAGAAAGGTGAGACAAAATTGACATTAAGTTTTACTTCATTAAATACAAGAACTACCATTATTAAAAGACAAAGACATTTTGTTTTAAGAAGTCTTGAAAAACTATCAAGTAGTCTTGATAATTTGCATCTATCACTTACATAAGGTTAAGTAATGTAAGTAATTATAATATCCACAATTCTAATATTTACTTTTTATCATTTTTGATAAAATTGTGAAAAATAATGTCAATATGTGGGCAATTGGTAAGAAATAACTGAGACAACCAAAAAACAGTTCAATTTAGATTACATAGTTGTTTTCATTTTTCACATTTTAAGCCAAAAACATTTGGGGATATTCATTCTCCCTATAAAGATACACCGAGACAAATTTGAAGGTACATTCACATTACTCTTCAGATTTTGAACAAAAGTGTATTTTAAAGGAAAGCTGTTGATGCCCATGCTCCCACTGATTATTTCAACCACTACTTTCAAACAGAATTTTCCCCATTGATGGAAACATTTTATATTGCCATTGTTTAATATGACAGCTACTAGTCATATACAGCTATCAAATACTTGAAATGTGACTGGTGCAACCGAGAAGCTAAATTTTTATTTTATTAATTTTATTAATATAAATATAAATGTAAATGGTCACATAAAATTAATAACAACAATATTTAAACATTGCAAATATAACTGCTTTGTATAAATGTAATCAACATTGTTTCTTTGATAAGATCTTTGATTCATTATGAATTGCATATTGTGTAGATTCATTGTAAATGAGAGAAAGAACACAAAAGCAATAGTCCTCATATTTTAATTTAATTCAAATAGTTGTCAAAGATTCAATGACCAATTTTGATTATTTTAATCCATATTTTGTTTGAAAACAACCATGCTTACCTGCTATATTATTAATCTTGATTCTCCAGAAAAAAAGAATCAATGGAAAATATATATTTGTCTATATCTATATTTATCTACATATCCATGTCCATACCCTTATCCTGCATCTATATCTATGTAATTGACTTATGCAGTAGTTAGGGAGACTGGGAAGTCTCATGTCCTGCAGTTGAAACAACAGAGAACTAGGAGAAGAAATGTTTTAGTTCCACTTTGAGTCTGAGTGTGAAGAAAGAAGACCAATGTCCCAGGCTCAAAGACAGTTGGACAGAGAGAACAAATTATCCCTTAGTCAGCAATAATAATAATAATAATAATAATAATTATTATTATTATTATTATTGTTGTTGTTGTTGATGGTCTTTTCAGGCCTCCAGTGAATTGAATGGAGCTGACCCAGATTGGGGAGGGCAATCTTTTTTACACAGGTTTCCAAAGTTAATCTCATCCAGAAACACCCTTAAAGACGTATCCAAAATAATGTTTAACCAAAATGTCAAGGCACCCTGTGACCCAGTCAAGTTTATATATAAAATTAATCATCATATCTGGTATGGGAAAATACTTTTTCTCTCTCCTAATTCCCACCACTTTCAGTCATTAATATTACAATAAAAAATGGACTCTTCATCTGGTTAATTTAACTGACTCCTCTACAACAGCTCTGCATAGCTGGAGAGGTTATCAATAGAAAAGAAATAGCCTATTACATTGTGAGTCCCCAGACACTGTTTTATTTTACTTTCTGATTCTTAATACATTGCCTAGAACTATTTCTAGTATATGAGTGGTTCTGGAATATCTGTTGACTAAATGAATTAATGAATAATACCTGATATTGTAAAATAATGTTTGTTATGGCAGAGTAGCATTCCACTGTGCATATGTACCACAACTTCTTTATCAGAAGATACTTTTGCTGCTTCCAAGACTTGGCCACCTTGAATAGTCCTGTGATGAACATTGAAGTAAAAATGTCTTTGCAGACTAAGGTTTTTGAAATTTTGGGGTAGATACCCAGAAATGAAATTGCCAGTCATATGGTAACTCTACTCTTAGTTTTTTGAGAAAACTTCATACTGTACTCCATAGTGGTTGTACCAGTTTGCATTCCCACCAACAGTGTATGAGGGTTCCTTTTTCTCCACACCCTCTCCAGCACTTGTTATTCCTTGTGTTGTTGATAATAGCCATTCTAACAGATGTGAGGTCATATCTCACTGTGGTTTTCATTTGCATTTTCCTAACAGGTAGTGAAGTTGAGCATTTTTCATACATCTGTTGGCCATTTGTATGTCTTCCTGACAAAGTGAAATAAGCCAGACAGAAAAAAACCAATCATATGATTTCACTCACATGTGGAACACAAAGCTGAAAGGAACAAAGAAACAAAAACTCATGGACACAATCAATAGTTTAGTGGTTTGTGATTATCTGAGGGTATGGGAGGAGGGGAGTGGGAGAGAATGGACAGGATCTCTAATACATGGTGTTGGAAAGAAAACTGATTCTGGCTGATGAACAAATAACACAACATATATAGGATGTATTGTAGAAAGGTACACTGGAATCTATGTAATTTTCACTAACCAATTTCACCTCAATAAATTAAACAATATACAAATAATGTTTGTTGTTGAATAATGGTCTCAGCAACTGCTTCAGCTCTCATAAACTTTCTGTTTGATGAGTATTCCAAAGTAACTTTGATTTTCAAGTATATTTTGAAGCAAATGATTTTCAATATTTAATATGCTTTTAAATCACCTCTATTAAGATGCAGATTTATTTAATAAATACAAGGTGGAGGTTGATGTTCTGCATTTATAAGAAGCTTCAAGGTAATGTCAATGTAGGTATGAAGATGATACTTTAAATACCAAGGATTTTGAACCTAATCTGAAGGAAGAGAAGGAACAAAACACTGTTTATAAAAAAATAGTCATTACAGCATTTAGCTTGTTCTCAGATATGGAAAAATAAAGAATCTTCACAAAGCAGAATTTATTCATTTATTCATTGAACAAGTATTTCTTAATTTCTAGTAGGTGGCAGGCATGTGCTAAGTCCCAGGGGAAGAAAAAGATAATAAAACCACAATTTCTGCATTCAAAATGAATATATACTAGTGTATGCTGGGCCTGAGGGTGTCAAAAGCAAGCACACACACACACACACACACACACACACACACACACACACACACACACACAATCAGCACGTTATTTTATTTTATTTTATTTTTTTGAATTCATTTTTAGTGTTAGACTTCTTGGGGTGACATCTGTTAGCAAGGAGTACATAGGTTTCAGGCATACAATTCTACAGTGCGTTGTTAACTTGTTGTATAAGTTCACCACCTAATGTGACTTCTCCTTCCATCACCTTATATTTAGCTTCCCCCACTCCTCTCCCATCCCCTCCCCTTTCTTCCCTTCCTAACCCTCTCATTCCCAAATAAACATTGAACTATTGATTGTGTCCATGGGTTGTTTGTTTGTTTGTTCATTTCTATTTTCTTTGCTTTCAGTTTTATATTCTGCATATGAGTGAAGTCATACAGTTCTTTGTTTTTAATGTCTGGCTTATTTCACTAAGCATGATGGTCACCAGGTCCATCCATTTTGTTGCAAATGGCAATATTTCATCTTTTCTTACAGCTGAGTAATATTCCATTGTGTATATGTACCACAGCTTCTTTATCCAGTCATCTGTTGCAGGGACCTTTGGTTGTTTCCATGTTTTGGCCACTGTGTACAGTGCTGTGATGAACATTGGGGTACATAAGTCTTTGTGGACAAAGGTTTTCCAGTTTTTTGGTAAATGCCCACAAGTGGGAATGCTGAGTCAAATGGTATCTCCATTCCCAATTTTCTCAGGACCCTCCACATTGCCTTCCACAGTGGTTGTACCAGTTTGCACTCCCACCAGCAGTGTACCAGAGTTCCTTTTTCTCCACATCCTCTCCAGCACTTCTTATTCCTTGTCTTGTTACTAGCCATTCTCACAGGTGTGAGGTGGTATCTCATTGTGGTTTTGATTTGCATTTCCCTTATAGCTAATGAGGATGAGCATTTTTTCATATGTCTGTTGGCCATTTGTATTTCTTCGTGGGAGAAGTGTCTGTTTAGTTCTTCTGCCCACTTTTCAATTGGGTTGTTTTTTTTTTTGTTGTTGTTGTTAAATTTTATTAGTTCTTTATATATTTTAGATATTAGACCCTTGTCTCATGCGTTATTTGCAAATACTTTCGCCCATTCAGTTGGCTGTATTTTTGCCTTATTGATGGTTTCTTTTGCTGTTCAGAAGCTTTTTAGTTTGATATAGTCCCATTCATTTATTTTTGCTTTTACTTTCCTTGCTTTTGAGGTCAGGTTCATGATGTCTTCCTTGAGTCTTAGGTCTATAAGTTTAGTACCAATGTTTTCTTCTATACAGTTTATTGTTGCAGGTCTGATATGGAGGTCTTTAATCCATTTTGAGTTAATTCTGTATATGGAGAGAGTTCACAGCTCAGGTTCATTCTTTAGCATATGTTTTTCCAGCACCACCTACTAAAGAGGCTGTCTTTTCCCCATTTGATGTTTTTTGCTCCTTTATCGAAAATTATTTGTCCATAAATTTGTGGGTTTATTTCTGGGTTTTCAGTTCTATTCCATTGGTCTATATTTCTGTTCTTCTGCCAGTACCAAGCTGTTTTGACTATTGATGCTTTGTAATATAAATTGAAGTCAGGAAGTGTAATGCCACCAGCCTTATTCTTTTTATGTAGTATTGCTTTGGCAATTCGAGGTCTTTTATGGTTCCATATAAATCCAATAATTCTTTTATCTAGTTCATGAAAGTATGATTGTGGGATTTTAATGGGAATTGCATTAAATCTGTAGATTGCTTTGGGCAGAATGGCCATTTTAACAATGTTAAATCTTCCTATCCATGAACAGGGGATATTTTTCCATCTCTTAAAGTCTGTTCCAATTTCTTTCAAAAGTGTCTTATAGTTTTCCCTGTATAAGTCTGTCATGTTCTTTGTTAAGTTAATTCCCAGGTATTTCATTCTTTTTGTTGTGATAGCAAAAGGAATTGACTCTCTCATTTCTTTTTCTGAGGATTCATTGTTTGTATAAAGGAATGCTGTTTATTTTTGTACATTGATTTTGTATCCTGCAACTTTACTATATTTGTTTATTGTTTCTAATAGTTTCCTGGTGGAATCTTTGGAATTTTTTTTATAAAGGATCATGTCATCTGCAAATAGTGACAATTTGACCTCGTCTTTCTCAATTTGGATGCCTTTGATTCCTTTCTCTTGCCTGATTGCTGTGATTAGAACTTCCAATACTATATTAAATAGCAGTGATGACAGGGGTCATCCCTGTCTTGTTCCTGGTTTTAGGGGAATAGGTTTCAGCTTTTCCCCATTCAGTACGATGTTAGCCGAGGGTCTCTCATATATGGCCTTTATTATGTTGAGATACTTTCCTTCTATACCTATTTTATTTAGTGTTTTGATCATAAATGGATGTTGTACCTTGTCAAAAGCTTTTTCTGCATCAATTGAAATGACCATATGGTCTTTATCTTTGATTTTGTTTATGTGGTGTATCACATTGATTGATCTTCATATGTTGAACCATCCTTGTGCTCCTGGGATGAATCGCACTTGATCATGATGTATGATCTTTTTGATGCGTTATTGTATTCTATTTGCTAATATTTGTTCAGGATTTTTGCATCTGTGTTCATCAGAGATATTGGTCTAAAGTTTTCTTTTTTTGTGTTGTCTTTGCCAGGCTTTGGTATTAGGGTAATGTTGGCCTCATAGAATGAGTTAGGAAGTATTGCTTACTCTTCAATTTTTTTGGAAGAGTCTGAGGAGGATAGGCATTAATACTTCTTTGAATGCTTGGTAGAACTCATTGGTGAAACCATCTGGTCCGGGCTTTTGCCTTTAGGAAGATTATGGATAGTCATTTCATCCTCTTTGCTATTGATTGGTATATTTAGATTACACAGTTCTTGGTTAAGTCTTGGTAGGCTGTAAGTTTCTAGAAACTTGTCCATTTCTTCTATGTTGTTAAATTTCATGGCATAATGTCCTTCATAATATTTTCTTATAATCCTTTGTATTTCTGTGGTATCAGTGGTAGTTTCTCCCCTTTCATTTCTAATTTTGGATATTTGTGTCCTTTCCTTTTGTCCTTTGATTAGTCTCACCAGGGGTTTGTCAATTTTGTTGACTTTCTCAAAGAACCAGCTCTTCATTATATTAATTTTTTCTATTGTCTTTCTGTTCTCTAATTGGTTTAGCTCTGCTTTAAATTTTATTATTTCTTTCCTTCTGCTGACTTTGGGTTTTGTCTGCTCTTTTTTTTCTAGTTCTTTGAGATGGGATGCTAAGATGTTTATTTGTTGTTTTTCTTGTTTCTTAAGATAGGCCTGTAGTTATATAAATTTCTCTCTTATTACTGCTTTTGCTGTGTCCCCATAATTCTGATATGTTTTATTTTCATTGTCATTAGTGTCTATATATTTTTTAATCTCATCTCTTATTTGTTCTTTTATCCAGTCCTTTTTTAATAAGCTGTTGTTTAATCACCATGTATATGTGTTTTTCTTTTTTTTTTTTTTTTACAGTTGATCGCTAATTTCAAAACTTTTTGGTCTGAGAATATACTTGGTACGATTTCAATCTTCTTGAATTTGCTGAGGCTAATTTTGTGTCCCAGTATGTGGTCTATCCTTGAGAATGTTCCATGTGCACTAGAAAAGAAGTAATAGTCTCTTTTTGCTTGATGAAGTGTTCGGTAAATGTCAATTATGTCCAATTTGGTATAATATGTCATTTAGAGCTATTGTTTCCTTATTTATTTTCTGTTTGGATGATCTGTCCATGGCTGTTAGCGGGGTGTTTAAGTCTCCCACAATGATTGTGTATGCATCAATTTCTCCTCTCAAGTCTGTTAGTAGTTTCTTTGTATATTTTTGTGCATTTTGGTTGAGAGCATATATATTAATTAGTGTCAACTCTTCTTGTTGTTGCATTGTGCCTTTTATCATTATGTAATGTTCATCTTTGTCTTTTACTATGTTTTTTAACTTAAAGTTTATCTCATCATATATCCGTATGGTCACTCCTGATTTTCTCTGGTTACCATTTGCTTGGAGTATTTTATCCCATCCTTTCACTCTGAGTCTGTGTTTGTCCTCATGGTTGAGGTAGGTTTATTGGAGACAGCATATGGATGCGTTTTGTTTTTTAAGCCAGCCTGCTACTCTGTGTCTTTTTATTGGTGAGTTCAGTCCATTAACATTCAGAGTGATGATCAATATGTGAGGATTTCCTGTGGCCATTACTTATTTATTCCTTTGTTTTTGTTTGTTTGTTTGTTTATTTTTGTTTCTTTCTTGTTGCCCCAACTTTGTTCCATTTGTCCTGACGTTTTGTTTCAGGCCGAAGAGCCTCCTTCATTATTTGTTAGAGTGCTGGCCTCGTGCTGACAAATTCCATCAGCTTCTGTGTGTCTGAGAAAGTCTTTATTCCACCTTCATATCTGAAAGACGATTTTGCTGGATAATTTATTCTTGGCTGGAAGTTTCTCTCTTTCAAATTTTTGGATATTGAATTCCACTCTTTCCTGGCTTGCAGAGTTTCTGCTGTGAAATCTGATGCCAGCCTGATGGGTTTTCCTCTAAAGGTTATAGTTCTTTTTTCACTGGCTGTCTTGACAATTGTCGTTTTGTCTTTAGTTTTGGACATCTTTAGTACCATGTGTCTTAGAGAAGATCTGTTAGGGTCTAGGTATCTAGGGGACTTGTTTTCTTCTTGAACTTGGGTTTCCAGATCTTTGCATAGGTTTGGAAAGTTCTCATCAGCTATTTGTTTGAGTATGCTCTCTGTAGAATGCTCTGCCCCCTCTTCTATTCCTATTATCCTGATCTTGTTTTGTCTCATGGGGTTGGATATTTCTTGCAGAGTTCTTTCAATCCTTTTGGTTCTATATTCCCTCTCTTCCTCTTTCTGAGCTGTTTCCATATTCTGGTCTTCAATATCACTAATTCTTTCCTCCATCTGGTTGGTCCTGTTTCCTATGGCAGTTATTTCATTTCTCACTTCTTTTATTTGTATTATTTATTTCTCTCATTTCCATCTCAATCTTTCATATGTTTTGAATATCTTTGTTAAATTGTTCTTTTTGTTCACAGAGATCCTTTTTTATGTCATTTATATCCTTTTTTATGTTATTTATCTCAGGTATGGTGTTCTGCCAGTAAGTTTTCATTTCTCTCACAGCCTTTGGAATGACTGCTTTAAATTCTCTGTCACTTAAATCAGACCCTTCTTGGTCTAAGAATCTGTCTTCTCCATAAACTTCATGTTCTTTCTGAAGAGTTTTAGTGTTTAAGGAATTCATCCTGTTCTTCCTCTTTGACATGAGGGCTTTATGTTCAGTGCCCAGATTATTGCTTTTGTGGTGTCTTGCTGTAGGGCAGACACTAGGTGGCACTGGGGGGTCAAGTTTTGGGAGAAAGGGGGGGTTGTTTTTTCTTGTTTCTGCTCTCCTACTGCGTTTGGAGGCTATGTGCATATATCCTGGGGAGAGGCCAACAAAAGGCGCTCCAAGGGCGGCTCTGTCTTCTGCCCTTTGCTGGGGAAACTGGTCTGAGGCTTGTTTCTGCTGGGTCGGGGAATGCTTTCAAATCTGCCTTTCTTCCCTGCCTCGATTCAGCATCTGGCCATCTACGGGCTCACACTGCTTTCCAAACCCTGGGGTGCATGAGGAAGTGCATGCTCCATAAGTCCAAAGCTGTGGGCCTCACCTGAGACAGAAGGGTCGCCTTTGCAGTGGGCTAGGAACAGGAACTGCAGCCCTGTGTATGTCTCCAGGGGTCCTAGAGCTGAGGTGTTGTCTTTGCAGTTTAGAGTCCTCGCTCAGCCCTTCTACCACTCAAAAGTTCCAGAGGCTGGCTCCCAAACTCCGTCACCAGCATGTAGCTCCAAACTCCAGCTCCCCCGTGGTCTCTCCCCTCTCACGCACTGTGCCACTCCAGATAGTCAGCAGCGATTGTGTCCTGTTGCAGTCCATCTCTGCTCCCTTCCCTCTCCCCTCCTCGCCCTCTTCTCTCCAACCTTCAGGTGTTTACTTGTGATTTGTGGATTTCTTAACTGCCATTTTGTCATTCAGGGTCCTCTTTCTTGGCTCCAGGGCAGCCGTTCAATTGTGTTTTCTGGGAGAGGCTTTAGGGACCTCCTCTCCAGTAGCCATCTTGCCTTCTTCTCCTCAGTACGTTATTTTAAAGGGTTATTCATTAGAACAGGATATTATGGAAGTTCAAAATTGGGGCAATTATTTCAAACTTAGTATATATTTAATGAGGTGGTATCTAACTTCAGTTATGAAGGAGAAATGATGATATGAGGAGTGCATTCTAGATAGACAGTAGCTTTAGAAAAATGAAGAGGAATGACATTGGGTGTGGGAGATATGGGTAAAAATTTTTATAGATGTAAATTCTATAGATTTTTTTATCTCATGTATCCTATTTTTATTTGTTAAATGAAATATTTGATAAACTGCTAAGTAAGGGTAAAAGTGAAGTGATGGTATAGGGATTTGAGAAAAGTGAAGAAAATGGAAAGGAGATAAAGGTAACAGGCTATGCCCACAATCCTGTTGAAGTTTAAAGCATAAAGTTGTATTGGCACTAAAATGTATGGTTGTATGGTTTCTTCCCCCTGCATCTTGGCTTTCAGAGTAGAAAGTGTGCTCAGTTGGATTGATCTTAGCCTAAGGTTTGACCAGAAGAATGTTACAGGAGAATAAAAGAGCTAAAAAGTACATGATTTGTTCTATAAAGGGAAAAAGGTGAAACCAGGTTAGTAGGTTTGGTAAAATAAAAGAAACTAATGAACTATCAAGAAGAAAAAGGCAGAAAAATATGTATAGAATGGCTAATGCATCTGAATGATAGATTTTGGCCATAATGGGAGAAGTTTAAAATAGTGATTTGAGAAGTTGGATAATTTATAGTTGTTGAAAAGGATAAGTCAACTGGAGTTGGATCCCACTGTGTATCTAGCACCTGTACTATGAACTAAAACATGCTTCTCTCTTGCAAATAAAAGTCTAATTGTTGGAGATAGTGTGATGAAGGAGATTTAGTTTTGACATGGATGCTTTTTATTAAATTTGTTGAATGCTATTAATTACTTTCCCTTCATGATTTTTTTCTGAAATAAAATAATACCCATGTAAGTGAAAAATAAAATTTAGTGATCTGTAACCTCACCATTATAAGAATCTTTGTAACATGCATAGTAAAGCTGTTAATGTCCATTGTTCAGGAATATAGAATGTGACAAACACTGAACAAAAGAAAAAGAGATAAAATATCAATTCTTTAAAACACTTTGTAGTCTGATTTCTACCAAGCTTTATATACTCAACATTCATTGTTTTCCTACATAAAACATAACTTGAACCTGAAGCAATAATAGCTAGTTTTAATCAAGGGATTATTATCTCAATTAATCTCTTCTTTATTTAATCCATTTACTTTACTACTATTCTCTCATTTTTTTCCTGATGAATAAACTGAGGCATGGACAACTTCAAAACCACAGAACCAGTAGAACAAGTATTTGATACCACATAATCCTTCTTCAGAGCCTGAAAGCTAAACACTATCTACAATGAAATTTGAATGTAAATTTCCATTTGGCACCCCTTAAACTTTTTTCATAACTATTGTTGTATTAACACTTACTTGGAATGTTATTTCTTAAGCATTCTCTGCCTTTCTAAATTTTATTCATTCTCAATTTCAGCTTAATTTTTTTTACTTATTAGAAAATTTCCTTGGATATACCTGTAGTTTTTTATTACTTTTGAAGTTCTATAGTATTTATTATGGAACCATGGGATTTTTAGGCCACATGCAACTTTGACATTTTATTTGGCAAATATGTGACATTCATGCTATATTCCTGCTTTCTTCATTCCTGGCACTTACAATAGCAGGCACTTACTTCATTCCTGGCACTTACACTTTTGCGTTTACCAGGAAGGCCTTGGACTCCTCAGCACGTGGTTTAGACACTCTCCAAGGAATCAGAATTGACATTTTATTTTTTTAATAGTTTCAACTTACTGAAATTCTTAAGTCAGTAATAAAAACAGAATTAACTTATTAAATGCTTTAAGTATCTCAGAAATGTTTATTTTTATTTTATTAATTTTTTTCTCCTCTACCTCTTCACTTCCTCTTTACCCTCTGATCATACTTGTCATTTGAAAGATGGTGAAAATGAAGGTCCAGAGGCCATGCAACAAAGTTAATAGCAGGGTTAGGTCCTTAGTTTATTTTTTTCTTTAGTGAGCATGTTTTCTGAACCTCATATCTAGTGTGTTTTTATAAAAGGTAAAGTGGAATGTTTATAAGCATGATATATTATAAAAATCTGGTATCTAAGATTGCTATAATTAAAATAATCTAGAACTCTCTTTTTCTCTTACAAACTCTGACTATTAAATAATTATTTTAAGTATGCACCAGCCCAATTCAATACTTGGCTTTTTATTTAAACTCTTTTCACATATATGTAGATTATGAATTCATTGAAGGCAGGAAACAAACCAAATTGCATTATTCATACCTTGAAGACTCAAAAATAGATCATGAAATTATTTTACATGGCTTTGGTAAACAGAAAAGATTAAACAAAAACAAATTATTGTCCTTGAGGATCACCAAAAAGATGTAATTTAATTATTTTTATTAGATCACATGCCTTCTTTATTTCCACTTTTCCTGTGCTTTTAAATGTCCATTTTACTTCTAGACATGAATTCCTTTCCTACTAAAAAAACTCATTTTATAGCCACAATATATTTACATATACATAATAAATCCCCTCTTGATTGAAAAGAATATTTATGCACGAGGCAATTATCCTCACACCATTTAAAGCTTTCTGCACTATTATTTTACCTGTATTCCTCATTTTGATTATTATGCCACATTTGGGTCTTGACTGGCTTAGCAGAAACATGTATCTTTGATGGTTTCAAATGACATCTCTCTCTTTCTCTCTCTCTCTTCTGTTTTAAATGATCATTTGGTAAGATGGAAAAGCTCCAACACATTTTATTTTTGATTGAGATATGTTATATGATTTTACCTAACAGTTTCCAGGCAATGATATGGTCAAACATTAAGGATGAGAAGGCATATTTTTCTGGAGTAAATATATATCATCTTTTATAACTAGACTTAATATTTCCCACTTATATTAACAAAAAAATGAACAATAAACAGCTCAATTTGTATGGTGCTTTATAGTTGACATCTTTTTCTTAAATGCATTCTTGAAATTGATCCTAAATATAATCATGGTCACGATGTTGTGTGTTTACCAGTTCCTTCTGATTACTAGAAAACTGAGGCTGTGACAAGTTAAGTTGTCCAAATTTTTCAGCTAATATCTGGTAGAAGTAGAATCTTACCTGGGCTTCTTGACTTAAATCTATTGCTGTTGTTACTATATCATGCTATCTTCTCTATAAGCACGTGCAATTATACCTAGTGGCCCAGATATTATTTTTGTAGTTTCACAGCTGTCCCCTGTAACACATTAGGTAAATAATATTCTGATTAATTTTGTTATGTAAAAGGAGAGTTTCTTTCAAGATCTGCATGGTTATTTGAGTAGATAGATGCTCTGATGTCTGAAACATTGCTTTTGGTTATCTTAATGTTGAGAAGACCAGGGACTTGCTATGTGGATTACAGTAGGGAAATCCTTCTTTTAAAAAAGGTTCAAATGCTAAAGCCTGGCTTTTGTCGATCACACAAGTAATTGGTTTAAATGTATCTTTTGTGGGTTTCTTTCACATTCTCTTTATACCCTTAGAAAAGGTCACTACTGGCTGTACAAAAGTGAAATCTGAAGATACGTGTGTGAGAATTTTTATATGCTCGTATATTATCAAATATTTTCCCTATGAATTACATATGAACATAAGGTAGAGTGAGAATCTGAAAGAATGACTGATATGTGTATTTTGGTTGATTTTAATGTAAAGTAGATTAGCCTGCATTTTTAAATTCAGTAAGATGATTTCATAGAGACAAAGTTTCATTTTCTAAAGTGAATCTCTTAAAACATTATCTCTGGAGGATGTGGATAGGTTTTCTATGTATGGAAAGAACAGAAAATAAATTTTCAGATTTTGGTTACTTTTGCATTAAAAATCTTAAAACAGGTTTAATTATCTAGGACATAAGAATGTAAGGAGAGACTTCAAGAGGGGAGAAACACAAGACTTTTCTCAATGTTATTTAAACACGTAAAATATTCTCATAGATCACTTCACAGGTTACTTATTTACCTTACATATTTACATAAGATATTACTCCCCATGGAAACTTTTTATGTACTTTAGATTTGACCACACTAAATGTAAATTGATGTTTTTTCATTTGATTTTTCCAGAATTTATCCTTTTTCTTATATTTTTTCACAATGATATGTCTTAACTGAGGAGTACAAAAATAGGTTATTAAACATTAGCATAATTAACATGTTATTTTATATTCATTCAGAAAATAAATTAGAAAAACCTCAACTCCTAAATTAACTCACCTGCTTCCAATAATAACATGGCTTTCAACTAGGAAGTGTCTATGATCTATAAATTACGAATTCCCAGCCCTGATCTAAACTTGAATTATCTATATATTCTAAATTTTCACTTAAATAAAAAAAAACACCTAAGTAGGAGGATTCATATATTTATATAAATTCATCACAAGAAAAATATCCCTAATTACTTACCTGCAAAAATAAGGAAGCTATTGAATGTTAATTCACATTTAGAAAGTAATAAAAATAAAACTGTGCTCTGAGCCTATTTCTCCATCTTTAAAATAAGGAAAATATTCACTGATAGCTTTCTGTGATGAGTGGTCGTAGTTAATACATGTAAGAAACTTAGAGCAATGCTAGACATATAATAAGCCTCAAAACATGTTTTTTTTGTTATTATTTATAATGGTGAAATATAAATGACACAAGGTGATCTTCCATGCTGCCAACATTTTATAAATATTACTGGAATTCATCCATATATTTATTTATACCATTTAGCTAAAGAAATTATATATTAAACAAAGCAGACAAAAATTCCTGTCTTCATGGGAGGGTACAATAAAATTATAACTAAATTATATAGTATGTTTAAAATTGATGAGAACTAAAGAAGAAACAGGGTGCAGATTAGAGAAATGGCAGTTTGGGGTAGGAGTGTTTGATATTTTAGATGGGGTTGTCAGTGTAGACTTCAGTGTGAAGGTGCCCTTTTACTAGAGCCATGAAGAAAGTGATGTAATGATATTTGTGGCTCCAGAGAAGAGAAATAGCCAGATGAAGAGCCTTTGCAAAGTCCCTAGAGCAGGAAGGTGCTGGCTGCCTTTGCATAATATTAAGGAGGCAGTTGAAATACAGTGAACAAGGGAGAATAGTAGCAAATATGGTAAAAAAAAAAATCTAATAGAGAGCTAGACTATGCAGGGCTCTGTGGGTCATTGGCTTTACTTCTAAGTGCAATACTGAACAAAGGAGATTTCAAATACAGGAATTACATTATTTGACTTCTATCTGGCAGGCACTTGCTCACTACTTTGTCAAGAATCAATTTTAGGACAGTAAGCTTGGTTGCAAGGAGACCAGTTGGAAGGCTATAAAGTAATTCAGAGGAAAGGTGATAAAAATAATGTAAATGAGCAGGAGTCAAATATATGGTGATGGAAGGAGAACTGACTCTGGGTAGTGAACACATAGTGCAACACATGGACGATGCACTGTAGAAAAATACACCTGGAACTACGTAATTTTTGCTAACCAATGACACCCCAATAAATTTAGCACTAAAAATAATAAATAGATAAACAAATAAATAATGGAAATGATTATTTTTTGAGACTTTTTTAGATAATACTATCTCATCTTTTCTGTTCATATTCCTTACTGAAGTTTCTCTGATTTATCAAGTGTTTACTACAAGTTAGTTTTTTACTTTGCCCTTTCAGACAAAATTCTATACTCTAATATTGAATAAATGATTAATAAATAAAAAGAAGTAGGGTAAATTGAGCCAATATTTTCACTTCTAGTTATCCTGATTTTATATGAAAAATTTATAAATGTACTATGTACAAAGGTGGTTATTATGGTGTTATTGAAACATAAAAAAGAAAGCATTCTAACATGTTCTACATTTTGGGTTTGTAAAATCACTTAGCATCTTTATAATGTGTTATATTTTCTAGCCTTTAAAGGTAAAATATTTGGAAAAGAATGTTAGAGAACACAACACACATAACACATGAACACAATGTAACACAAGTAAAAAAAGAACATAATATAAAAATATTTAGAGTGTGTATTGGTTTCCCAGAGCTGCTATAACAAATTACCACAAACTGGTTTTAAACAAGAGAAATTTATTCTCTTATAGTTATGGAGGCCAGAAATCTAAAACCAAGGTGTCATCATGGCCATGCTCCCACTGAAGGCTATAGGAAAGAATCCTTTCTTGCCTCTCCCAGCGTCTGGTGGCCCCACGTATTCTTGGCTTATGGCAACATAACTCCAATTTCTGTCCTGTGTTCACTCACATGGACTTACTTCTCTCTGTGTGCATTCCTTATAAGGGCACCAGTCTCTGAATTTAGGGCCCATTCTATATCCATTACAATTTCACCTCTAGATCTTGAACTAATTATATCCGTAAAGACACTATCTCTAAGTAAGGTCACATTTTGAGTTTCCAGGTGAACATGACTTTTGGGGGATGCTATTTAATCAAGTACACATGGTATTATCACAATACTTTTATATATTATGTAATACCTGTATTGCATATTATATAAAATAACAGGAAGAAATATATCTAATTTGATGTTACTATATACAAATACATTTTCCCTTTTATTATTCTGATTTATTTTTTCTACTTTTCTAAATATACATGGAATATTTATTACAATTCTAGAAAATTAAAAATAAAGAAACAAGCAAAATATAAGAATTCCCTGGAAGTCAACATGGGCCAATAACAAGCAGTACCAAGAAAACATAATTTCTTCTGGATCAGACAACTAAGTAGAATAAAGAGTTAGCATTTCATGGGAATAAGAAGGTTTAAGCAAGAAATGTCATGACCTAACTTCTATTATAACTGAAGTCTTCATTCCCTGGGTTCTGCTCCTTCAGCATTTTGTAAAAGTCCTGGGTGAAAGCTGTCCTTGTTATGCGTTAGGTTTTAAGATGACACAAGTCAGAAGGGGATGACCATTTTATGTAGTAACAATTATATTTCAACATATTTTGGTTGTTTTGAGTGATGGATGAAACAGGGTAGAGTCTTGAATTTAGGTAAAAACAAATCAATTACGTTAGCATTATTTCTGAAATTCTGACTAGACAGCTGTTTAAAAAGAAAGATACATATACACACAGGGCTTATTGGCTCATACTTTTAGTATTAGCCAACAGTGTGACACCATTGCTAATAAGAACAATTCATTCCAAGACTAAATTTATAGAATATCAGGAACTTCTTAGTAAGGTAAAAGATTTCAAAGAACCCAAAAACCTTAAGTTTTATTTTTCAGTAGGCAAATAGCCTGGAACATTTTATAATATTTTAAAATCTTTCTCAGCAAAACCAACAATGACAGGAATATGATTTGGATTATTGAATGAAAAATGTAATCAATAATTGTGTTATTTTAGATTTGTGACTGTTTCTTTATTGTTAAACACATAGTAAGATGTATATATCCAGATTTAATAAGCTATAGTAATCATAGTATTCATTTTTTGAGATTTGGGAAATATAATACATCTAGAAAGATAAATTATTGTTTTCCATGAGCAAACATCTGACATTTCTGACAGATATGTTTGGATGATACACAAATCCTGTATTCCACTAGTTCAAGAAATAAATGAAATTTCCCTCTGATGTTATTTCTAGTCTTGCCTTTTAGAAAAGACATCAGATAGTTTGTCAAAATTGTATCACAAGAGGCTAAAGTAGCTGTTATTTATGCCAAACTAATCTGTGAGGCTACTATCAGTGTAAGAAGTTCAAGTCCAAGGGATATAGGAGGCCTCCCAGTTGTCTGCCTGTCATTGCTAAGGAAAAGAAGATTAGGAAGGCAGCTGGCGAAGGCTGAGGAAAAGCTGCTTCCTGGGCTTCACTGGGTTTTTAATAGTGATTGTGAATCTGACCTACTCAATATGGGTCATTTAACAAATATAAACCTCCGATGGGAGTACATACCTCTGGCTTTCGATTTATGATAGGCAGTATACCAGGGTAAGTAGAAAGTAGTGGAAAGTTAGAGAGTTGCAAATATTTTCTTCTATAGAAAAAGCAATATTAAATAAATACATACATAAATAATAAATAAATAGAAGAGAGATCATTATTATTTCCCATAATGTTAATGAGAATTTTCAAGATAATAAAATTTTATAGTGCATGTTATACACTTCAATTGAAATAAAATTAATGTATCTTTCCAGTAACAGGATAATTTACCAATTTTATAAACATTTATCGAGTGGTTGCTACAAGTAAATTACAGTCAAACCTTTGGAAGATATAAAAATGGTAAGATATTGTTCCCACATAAAGGAGTTGTTAGTGTGTCAACAAATGTTTGTTCATTGGAATGGAAATTAAACATAATTTCATAAGGAAGAAAAACATTGGTTTTCAGTGTAATGAGGAGAATGAAAGCTGTAGAAGAGTGACTGAAGAGGCACCCCAGAGAGCAAACTAGTCAGGATGGAGTGTTGCAACAGCTCTAGAATTCTTTTTCAAATGGGAGCACAGAGATGCAAAGGTATCTATGGAATAATGTGGTACCGAGGGAGTTGCTTTCTATCTTTTAAGATGTGAGCACTTCCGTGGGCTGATAAAATTGATACAATGAACAATAGAAACAAGATTTCTGAGTTGGTGATAGTGGAAGGAATCTAAAGTCTAAGAAGAAGGATTGATCTTAAATAGAAACTTGAATGATTTGTGCACTGAACTTGTAAAGATGGCAGATTACATGAATAAAATTTTTTTTGGTGACTTGGTGGTGAGAAGACAGTTCTTTAAAATTGCTTGTATTTTCTTAGTAAAATAAGAAGCAAGACCAACGATTGAAATTTGAAGGAGAAAGATTATAAAAGTTACAGTTTTGAAATAAAATTCACCACATCCCCAAAGCTTCTCAATGTATTTCTAACATTTTTTTTTCTATAATGTTTAGAAGTATATCGACAAAGAAAACAAAAGGATTGTCAGATATATACAGGTAGGATATTAAGTCAAATACATGTGACCTGTACTTAAATGAGAGTTTGGACTGAAAAAGGTGAGGGGAAGCTAGAGATATAATTGAAAAATCATCGCAATCAAATCCTTGATGTGGATGCAATTATTTATATAAAGATCATATAAAGAATAATGATGAAAGGACTAAATGAAAATTCATGAGCAATGCCCCTAGTTAGAAATTGTTGAGAAAACAGAAGAAAACTAAAACAAAGTGGTCAAAAGGTTAGAAGACAGAGCAAGAGAAAATAGTAAGTGATAAATGAAGACCAAATTTCAAATAGACTTGTCAATGTATGTAGTTTCAAGTGGCCAAAATAATGAGTGCTAAAAGGACATTTGATTATTAATGGTTAAAAGATAAACCCATGTCTCATAACAAAACTAACAATAGAGGTCAATATAATCTGTACATTTTGTTGAAATTCATAAAACATTCAGTAAAATTGAGAGAACTTCAGGAGCTTCTGTTGGCAAATAAAGAATTAATGGGTGCCAAAAAATGTAACTAATGAATATGTCTAAATGGTTCTAAGATTTTCAGTGAATGGTCATAAAATGTGAATACCGAAAGAAAAAATAAGTGAATGAACAAAAGTGTAAAAGGTTCAGGGTCACAAAGTAAATACCACATTCAAATTTTCT